>SNQJ01S0009421.1:129826-156859 GCA_010110895.2 Picea sitchensis | reverse complement strand
TAATATGTTTTTTTTTTTAAATTTTCTATGTTATATGTGATGAGTGTTGGTATTTAATTTTATTATGCCGAAAGGTATACATCTATTAACAATGAGCATATTTAATAGGTTTTTAGTTTTTAATATGTTTTCTATGAACGAGATTAAATATGCTTAGAATATTCTTAGTGGTCACAATAAATGAATGTTTATATATTTATTTTTTTACATTTACCTAATAGTGTTTAAAAATTACTGTGTTCACTAACTTATTGCCACGTCTACCTGATTAAAAAATATTAAGATATTCGCACACAATTGTAGCCACATTTCTATACTGACTGTGTTTCGTTTCATTTCATTTCTGTGCTGGGGGCGTTTAGTTTCATTTAAATTTCTGTGCTGAAAGCGTTTAGTTTCATTTAATTTCATTTCTGCGGTAGCCGCGTTTCTGCCTTTGGCGTTAATCAGCCACGTAATTGTGGCTGTGCTAGTTAAAATATGTTGGAAAGAAATAAATTCAATATACAAAATAATCGAATGATGTAAGAAATTCAACATACCAAGAATCGAATGATATGATGCTAGGCTCCCTCATTAAATATTTGAACACTCTTACGACTAAACGATAATACAGTGGAATAGTAAGATAGAATCAAACAAAACCTCTTAGAATCTCAACAAGAAATCAAGACATTCAATAGTACAGCTAAAATATTGGACCGCCATGAGAATCTATGCCCGTCCATTGTTATTATCATTTTCAACAGATTCTCAACGTTTTATGATGTTATTTTGTTTATTCTTTCTTAATAAAATAATTGGGTAATCTCCTGATGTGTTCAAAAACGTTATTTATTTATTTATGGTTTTTAAATATTTGTTTTTTACAATCCATTCAATGTTATATACATTCAATTTAGGCTCGTACAACTATAATATAAAAGTCATTAGTTTGAAAAGGTAAAAAATTAAGTTTATCGGTGTATACCACTTTTATAATATGGTTATATATATATCCAATTGTTCTTATCCTTTCTTTTTAAATCTTTTTATCTGAAAACAAGATGTAGCATATTAGCCTTGAAAATTAGCTAAAGAAATAAGATTATCACGGGGCATGATGTTTTTGTAGACCATAGATATGATATGTTCTGAATGTCAATATTACATTGTATTATTTCTAGTTTTTATCATTATTTGTTAGCGTTGCTACAACCGATATCTAAATGTCAATCGGGATAAAATTTATTTCTACTCTATCAGTTGAGGGCTTTTTAAAGTTATGACTCTTTCAAATTTGAAGCTCAACGAACCTTTCTCACCCTTCTTAACAATTGTAGCATCCCATCCACTTGCTGGGCTATGCCATGTACAATTTCCGAACTATATACAAAATTAAAATATACAGAAACTCTGCAGATTCATACAACATAATGATAAAATACACATGCAACACACACACACAGGAAAACCCATAAAAATAAACGCATAAATAAGAATGCATCATGTAATTTCACACTCAATTGACACTTATCTTTGATAAAAAATACTACGAACTGCGTGCAAACCTTCCATGTTCCTCCCAACCTTAGACCATGTTGTTCAAAACTCTTAGTAGTGGATCACCCTCGAGATGGGACTATACTCCACCTGAGTAAAGGAATTCTTAACCAGGATGATGTATCTCACACAACAGGAAAAACTCTCTCACATGTGCCAACTCAAACTAACAACCTATAGTCTCTCATTCCCCACATGTATGTCCCACCCCATGAAATGTGCCCCTTCTCCGCTCAAAATTCCTTCCACTACCCCATTTCCTTTTCGGGGCTTCAACAAGAAGCCAGGCAGGAAGCCTTAGAGCTATGTAGTTGCAGTTTGGAATCTTCGGGAAAATAATTCCCAAAATATCTCTTACCCAGAAAGAATTTCTCATGGGCCTCACAACCTGCCTCTTCAATATCCCACATGCCTGACAACCTGTATCTTCAGTCCAACTCTTAAGTTAACCAAGTACATGTACATGTACAATACTGGTTCAAGTAGGGTACATGTACACTACTCATGACAGAGAGGTAGTGAGGACAACTTCAATCCGTGAGGGAATAAAATAATGAAGAAATTATGAAATCCCCCCAAATATACACTAAGTCCAAACTTTTTTTATGCATGTGCCCAACTTGACACTTGTTAGGTTGAGAGCTACTTTGGCCCACTTGTTCCCATCCTTAGAACTTAGGCTAAATTTAATTATCCATACTTTATATTTTAAGGAATATAGTATAATATTCCATTTTGGCTTAAGCTCCCTAGCTTATCCCCTTATCCTTAAATTTTAGCCCCCTTTCCCTAACTAGTGGAGTTTAGTCCCCCATACTCTTTTACATAGTTTGTATACATGCAGTGATGTGTTTTTCATTAATATTTGCATGTGAATACATTTACATTTACATCACAGATTTACTTGTTCTTTCTGCATCTTGTCTCACCAACCTAAGTACAATTGTATTTACATTTACAGTTGGGGTTTGGCCTAGGGGTTCTACCCAAGCTCTGCATTAACTTTATGTTGAAGTCCTCATGTTGTTCCTTGACTTTCATAAGCCTCTCATTATCATCTTTATAAATTTGGACATCCGTTTGCAAGATTTTAGTGGTCTCTACCAAGTTCATGCTTTCTTCCTTTCCTTCTTCATGCCCATTTGAGTTTGTACCTTCATTACCCATATTGACATACATCCCTTTGATATCATCTTTCTGGATGGAAGCCCCCTCTATATCTTCCATGATTCTGAACTCTGTTTTAATCGTGTTATGATCTAATTGTTGTTAACTCTGCAAAATGTGCAACCAACAAAACTTGTTAGGCTAATTGATTTAACAATTTCATGAAATTATGTACAATTCTAGTTCAATAATTTATCATAATTTCGTCTTCTGATTTCCTAAAAAATTGACTACCCAGATCAACTTTCTGGGTGAATTTTTATATTCTATTTTCCAATATGTTTCCATTGCATGCTTCCATGGTCAATTTTGAGTCTTGAACAAAAAGTTATGGTTATTTGAAAATTGTCTTTTATGTGAGGGAAATCCTTGTACAAGTGATCTTCAGAGCCGAATTAGCTCTTTGACCCTTACTAGATCCTCTCTTAAGATTCATAGGCCCCTTTGATTTCCCTCAAATGTAGGTCTGTACAAAGAAGAATCCTGCGGGCTCCTTCTTTAAGCCCCTTTCTATCTTAAAATCAATTTTTGGGCACTGGCCCCTTTACTTCAAGCCAAATCTTATGTGACCGCGGGGTAGAACCGGGCGCTTACCTAAATGGTGCTTATCTAGATCTTCATAATTTCGATGCTCTGGAACTTCAGACTTCAAAGGTTTCTGCCTCAACATACTCCAAATTCCTCGAATGCCGAATTTGGTGAACTCCCGAATGAGCGCTTCTCTGGAGCTTCGTTAATCCAATGCTCTCGAGCTTCAGGATTCAAAATATTTTTTAACACAACACAACACTCCCCCCGAACGTTGAAGTGGTGAACCCCCGAAGGGTTCAATAATAGACGGTCCATTCTCTTTGCCACAATCTACGGTCCAAAGGAGCTCTAGGGCTCCAGGCTTCGAGACTTTTCTCTGTTCCAACACACAACACCTTCGAACTATTGAACATCGAACTGGTGATCTACGACTCAAACTCCTCCAACAACCAACAGTTGAGATCCCCTCTGGAACTCCAGGCTTCGAGAGTTCTAAGGCTCCAATGCACGTTGCCTCCCGAATTCCTGAATGTTGAACTAACGATGGGCTGAGATGTAAGGTTCACATGTCCCTCTCAATAGACGACATGGATTGACTCTGGGCTTTGGGGCTTTGAGACTTTTCACACTAGAACACCTTCCACCCACAATCCTATAGAGATATAAATATCTTGACACACGATAATCTATAGAAACATGTCCCCCAACAACGAACGGTCCGGATCGAATCCATACTTCGAGACTTCACAGAATTCTTCCCTTTGCGCAATAACGACCGACTTCTGCCAAAGTGTCGAATCTTCGAACTGTGAGATCTAAGGCTCACATTTTTCTATGCGCAGATCCAACAGTTTGGATATAAACTTCTCCACGATGTTCCTCCTCTAGTGTTGGGTTTGATCCAATGACCTAGATTTGTTCCATAGCCAATCCAACAGTCAAGCATTCCTCCCAGTGATCTATGGCATATATTTACTCTGGGACTTCAGAGCTTCGTGGATTTTACTCTTTCATGACAAATGACTTTAAAAAGTTGTAGAGGGGATGTCTGAAGGACTTGGGGGTTTAACATCTGTGCTTCTTACCTTGATTTGATGACTGTGTGGGGTCTTGACTTCTCCTGAACAGATCTCATCCGCTCACCTTCAAACAAAGAGATTTCCTCTCTTCGGGGACTTACCTTTTCTATCCCTCCTTGAGCTTTGTCGAGTCAAAGGAATCGAACCCTTGGCGCATGCCTTGCACTTCCCTCCAATGAAGGATTTATCTCAAGATTTCAAAGGCTTGGCCTTTGATTTCTCCTCTGCAGGGTCACTCCTTGCTCCTCTGTTTGTGCTATGCCTCCTAAGATTTTTCTCACTTAAAATACTGGAACCCAGAGAGGCTCTATCCAGAGATTCGTTACTCCAGCACTATGGAACTTCGGACTTCGAAGGTTCTTACAACAACATGTTCCAATTCCCTCGAATGTCAAATTGGAGAACTCCGAGAGAGGTGCTAACTAGAGCTTTTTTACTTTAGCGCTCTAGAACTTTGGGCTTCAGAGGTTATTACAACAACACACTCTAAATCCCCTCAACGCTAAACTAGAAAAGGAAGAAGATCCATAGTCCATGTATCCTCGTCAACGAATGGATAGGATTGACTCCTGGATTCGGGACTTTGGAAAAAAATCTCCACTTTGCACAAGCAAAACCAAAATATCTCATAGTGTCTAATCACTGAACCCCTCGGGGATCCAACAACTCACACTCTCCTAATGATCTATGGTGGGGATTAACTCCAGTACTTCAATGCTTCGACCAATTTCCAATGGCTACCTCCAAGATCTCCCGGATAGCTGAACGTCGAATGCTACCCATCAATAGCCCCCGCTTCACTCTGAGATCTACAACTAAGATCTGTTTCGGGACTCCAGGCTTAAGGGATTTCTCCTCCTGGTAATACAAGGACTAAAATATCCCGGAGTGCCGAATCATCGAACTGTGAGATCTATGACTGAGATCCACTCCACTTTGGCCAAGGATTATAGCCTAAGAACCATGATGAATGAACCTCATTCTCCCATGATCATATCCAATAGATGGGATCTGATATCCTCTATCGTGTTCTCTCCTCTCGTCTAGGTTTGATCCAATGGCCCAGATCTAAACTGGCACCTCAATTCAATGACTGTTGAGGTTTCTTTTATCTACTGGATTTCTCGAACCGCTACACTTCCCGATCTTTTGAACGTAGTCAAAGTGTGCTCTCAACACCATCCTGGCACCGATGGATGCACTATAACTCGAAATGTGTCCATTTCAAAAATGTTTCTCTATGAAAATTTCACTTCAATTTAAACTTGCTCGGCCCATCCAAGCTCAATGTTGAAAACTGGAGATATGATACCATATTGTAGCATCTCCAGCCACCTAATGAGCTATGCCATGTACAATTTTTAAACTATATACAAAATTAAAACATACAAAAACTTTGCAAATGACCATATCCATACATCATAATAATAAAATACACATGAAACACACACACAGGAAAAACCCATAAAAATAAACGCTTAAATAATAATGCAACATGTAATTTCACACACAAATGACACTTATCTTTGATCAAACAAAAGACCACCAACTACATGAAGACCTTCCACATTCCTCCCAACCTTAGACCACACTGCTAAAAAATCTCAACACTGGGTCACCCTCGAGTTGGGACTAAACTCCGCCTAGGTAAAGTAATTCTTAGCCAGGATGATCTATCTCAAACAACAGGAAAAAATATCTCACTGGTGCCAACTCAAACTGACAACCTACGGTCCCTCATTCCCCACATGCCTATCCCACACGAGGAAATGTGACCCTTCTCTACTCAACAATCCTTTGACTGCCCCATTTCCTTTCTAGGGCTTCAACAACAGGTCAGACAGAAAGTATTAGAGCCCTGTAGTTGTAGTTTGGAACCTTCACGTAAACAATTCCCAACAATTCTCTCACCCATAAAGAATTTCTCGCGGGCTTGACAACCCATCTCTTCAATATCCCAGGGCCCTCATAACTCACATCTTCAGTCCAAATCTTAAGTTAACCAGGTATAGGTATGGGTACAATATCAGTTTGGTTAAGGTACAAGTACGTTGCTCATTACAGAGAGGTAGCGAGGACAACTCAAATCCATAAGGGAAGAAAAAAATGGAGAAATGATGGAATTCCCCCAAATTGCACTAAGTACAAACTCTTTGTATGCATGTGACCAACTTGAAACTTGTCAGGTTGAGAGCTACTTTGGCCCACTTGTCCCCATCCTTAGAACTTAGGATAAAAATAATTATCCATACTTTATATTTTAAGGAATATTAATATAATATTCTTTTTTGGCTTAAGTTGCCTAGCTTATCCCCTTATCCTTAACTTTTATCCCCTTTCCCTAACTAGTGGATTTTAGTACCCCATACTTGTTTACATTGTTGGTCTACACGCATTGATGTCTTTTTCATTAATATTTGTATGTGAATACATTTACATTTACATCACATATATACTTGTTCTTTCTTCATCCCGACTCACCAACCTAAGTACAATTGTATTTACATTTAAAGTTAAGGTTCAACCTTGAGGTATTACAACAATGGTTGAGGGAGCTCCTTCAACATAATACATGGTATGGATGCGGAAGGAAATATGAAGTCAAAATATTTCTAACACAAGGTTTCCCCTTCTCTATGTTTTCTTACCAACACCATGAATTGGAAAAATATTTATTTCTCTATTTCTTCATTTAAGCATATGCATGATGCCACCATACATGTATGTTCATCAATTGTATGCAATAAACATTTTAATATATTTTAGAAGGTTTCCACTACTACAATTCCAGTCTACATACATGGAACTAAGCGTGAGTGTGTAAAATAATTGGTGAAAAATATAAACATTTGGAGCACTTCTAGAATATTCAATAGAGTTCAACAAACATGATTTTCTAAAATTCTACATTCAATAGATATATACAAACATGATCTCCTAAAATTTGTTTGAGATGGTAAAACAATAGGCAGTTATCCTATTTGCAAACAAAATTTTGGTGGTGGTAGTGCTTACTTTACTTGTGGTGCTGTAAGGTTGCAATATAGTGGTAACTTTGTAGGACTCTTCTTGGAAGCTCTGTTTAGATCTCATAGAATTCACTTGGAATAAATTCTTCTAGAACACTACAATATAATGATAACTTTGTAGGACTCTTCTTGGAAGCTCTAGTAGGATCTCCTAGCAATCACCTGGAAGAAATTTATTCTAGAGAGAGTCATCCTCATGCATATATGGATAGCTACACATATATTGAAGGTGGAGTATCCAACTAAGGTGGTGGAGTAGGAAGCATCCACCACAACTTGCGAACAACAATTATAGCACTGATAGTTTTACCACCATTGTTGTAGGTCAGTTGTGGATGTAGGAATGACATATGCACAAACAACTGAAAATTAATATTGAAATACCTATCATTAATAATTTTCCCAATTCCAATAAGTGTATCGCCCGACTCTAGATTAAGATTTCAAATTGAGAGGTCAATCATATAATATAAAAATGGATCAAAATATTTGATAAAAGTAAAAAAATCCACTCGTTAATGTAAAACTTTGGAAAACAAAAAGAAATTTAAGGTAAACTACAAACTAACTAATATGTATTCAATAGCCAATCATATGATATATACTATGTCTATCAACATGGATAATAATATCAACATGTATAATAACATGCATTCTCCTTTGTCATAGGTTCAGATCTAGATCTACAGGGAGGGTATCTACATCTTAGCATATTCTAGTAGATAAATTTATGCTAGTGGAGCCGTTCTTTTCCCTTAAAGAAGGGGGTTTTATACACCATTTTGGTGTCTTGTTTGGTTGTGATCTCAAAATTAGATTATTATTGTTATATATATGTTTGTTAGGGTGTTTATTATTCTTATATATATGTTTGTTAGGGTGTTTATGACTTGCAGGATTGGTTTGTAGTCTAAAAAACAACTACAGAAACATCTATGTTATTAAAATAACATTGCTCCACACCAACCCTTAACATTGCTCACACCAACCCTTAACATTGCTCCATTTTAAGTGTCTTTTCTAGACTACCATGAACTTCAAAACAAAACAGGGTAGCCTTATAAAATAAAAACCTTCAAAATCAATTGCACTAATAAAATTTGACTAAATCATTATAAATATTAATATAAACATGTTAGAAACTTAATTCGTTATGGTTAAGAACTTCATGGATTCCATGAACAGAAGTTCATGTAACTATTGTAGGTATTCCAAGAGACCTTGGAATACGAATCCAAAGGTCATCCTAGTGTATATATGTGTATCATATATTTAATAATATACAAAACTCATGCTTATCTTAATTGCGCATTTCAATAGTGCTATTATAGTGGCCTTGGTTCCTAGGAAGATATGGTAGTCTTCCATATTTGAGTTGTGAAAAAATGCATTATTCCCTGGGATGTGTTTCTTCTTGCTTGCAGAAAACGCCTCTGTTTGCTTGTCTGCTGATTGACATCCTTGAAAGTCTGTCCTAGGCGCTCATTTCAGTGTCATAAATTCCTTCCTGTTGCTTTGTCGCTCTGATCGATTCTCTTCCTCAACTTGCATTCCAATCATTAGTGTTACCAGTCTTCATTTTAGTTTGACATGCCTCACCATGGCCCTCTCTTCATACGTGGCTATCTACCCTCATGCTGGTCGAATTTTTTTATTACTTGTTGGTATAGTTGGAAACCCTAATCTTAAGTGAAACCCTAATTTGTTCTTTGGTGAACCCAACGTGAATTGAACACATTCCAGTCAATTGCATTCGTTTTCCTCTAGGGTTCTTCCATGCGACCTAATTTCCTGATAGTCGGTTCTATTTTACTCAAGAGCCAGATCATCCACCATACCACCCAACCTTAATTTCTCACAGATTCACATCCATCTAGGGTTTATATTAGGAGGGATCTCAAGAGTGTCATAGTTGTGACAACTTCCAGCCTTCTTACTATGTGCAACCCAGAAATAAAACCTCCAANGATCATCCACCATACCACCCAACCTTAATTTCTCACAGATTCACATCCATCTAGGGTTTATATTAGGAGGGATCTCAAGAGTGTCATAGTTGTGACAACTTCCAGCCTTCTTACTATGTGCAACCCAGAAATAAAACCTCCAAATTGTTCTCCCAATTGATGACAATGCGTGATAGTGAACGCACAATTGAGCTAATAATACCGTATAGATCCCAATCCCAATGCATCTCGAAACTATAGAAAAAATTCAATTCATTGATCTTCTTTACATTGACTATTGATACGCAACAACTAAATTGATATGCCAGTACCAAATCATGCCCAAGCCTGTGGGTATTCTTTTCTCTCCGACCATTGATTTATCCATAAGAAGACGAGAATTTGAAGAGATGTATCTAGATGCCAATGCCATAGAAATGTTCTTCAAGTAAACTTTCTATCCACTGAGACTTGATAGCAAAAGTGTGTATCAAAAGTGTGAGGATAAATACTTTGACAACAAGCAGAGAGTAGAAAATGTATAGTTTCAAATATATACTCACACGCGGTTTCACCATTCGGAGCACCATTACACCTTCTGTAATATACAAAACATCCAACATTCAACATATGTAATGTATTTCTGTTGCACCATCACTCCAGTAGCCACGCAAAGTAATAGCAAAGACATCATCCATGCGAAGACGTATTTGAGTTGATTTTTTAACCGACGGAGGGAGAGCACAGAAGACCAAAGATAACTGACGTAATTGTTTCAGATTCTATTGCATAGAGTTTTCTTTTATTATTTGCCAAACAACCCTGACTTTTTCAAGACCTCTTCAGGTGTAGGTCGCGGGTTCTAGTGGTTGGAGTGTGTCCGTTTTTGGGATTGTGTAGGGTTCATTGCCTACGAAGGAGAAAGAACGAGGAGAGACAAAAGTTGCAATTTCCAACATTATTAGTGAGACTATTTTCAGTGTTGTCTTTCTACCTTTATCTTGTGAACATTTGCAAGCTTTCTTGCAGTTGCAACAAACAAATAGCATTCTACAATGAGTTTCTTGTTGAGTGCATGACATTCGAGGATAACCAAGTGAAAGAGACAATCGACAATTCAAATTGTTCTTCAACCCTGAATCCTACAATACTTGGCACACCTAAAGTGAATCTCTTCAATAACATAGTTGTTCGAGAAGGATCAGCCCAGGTATACATACTTGTGTGATGCCAAGACTGTGAATGTTGCACATTCAACCCCAAAGATCAGTTTATCTATACAATCAAGGTATACTTGCAAATAATATTATTGTAAGGTACTTTTACTTTTTGAAATTAAATTACATTGTAAGCATGTGCTTGTTCGTTAGAAATTGACACCCTTCCATTTGTTGTTTCCATTGTAAAGTCGGATTTTATTTATATGCTTTGAGTTGCGGAATTATTAGAGTTACTAAACACTCTAATCCTCTTTTCTATGAAAAATACAATCACCATTGATAAATCCACTTTGCAATCTGTTGTGACCTGCTTCCATGTTTCGCAAACCAAAGTAGGACTACTAGAAAATCAAACTCATCTTCTTCACGATGCACTTGAGCGAAAGAATCTTCAAGAACATTGTGAACTAGTCCTTGTTCAGAACCCTATATTCGAAGATGGAGAAGATGATGAGGTTGATTCAGACTAATAGCCAGCACAATAACCACTCAGTGAGATAGCTCCAGATTCAAGTTCAGATGTAGATCAAATTCCTCTTTCCAAGTCAATCATCAGACCTTGGGAAGAAATCAGGCACAACAAACACATAACCGATCTTGGATATGAAAAGGATGTCACCTTTCATAATGTTGGATATGCAGTTTTGGAAGAAAGTTTTGAAAAAAATACTAAGTATAGAAGAACTGCGCAGAAGAGAAGAAGAAGATGGACAAGGAAGTGAAAAAATGAGATATAGAGAATAAATCAAGGAGAAGAATAGAGCACGAGAGATGAAAAAGAAAGATGAAAACTGAACATTCTAAAGATGGAAGGAAGTGCAAAAGTAGCGTGCAAATGGAAAAGCAAAAGAAAGTAGTTGAACAAACAGTTAATTGAATTAGCCATGCAATGCAATGGTTTTTTTGGATTAACCAAGTATGGTTTTAATCCCTAGACTTGATATATAAATATGTAATGGGTTGGGAGATTAGGGGTTGCCTATTGATTTATGGTCTTTGATATGTTTAGGGGTTCTTTCATGTTTTTGAATGTAAGGAATGATGCAGAGAGAGAGAGGATTTCAATGTAGAGCGATTAGGCTAGGAGAAGAAAAAAATATCCATAATACATCTATGTAAGCGCTGTGCGCAAGCTTGGAACACTTAAGAAAGGCATAATAAAGAATGCAACCATTGTGGTTGTAGCCCAGAGTTGGGTGAACCACATTAAATGTTGTGTGATATGTATTTTATGTGATAGCTTATGATTTCGGTGTGGATGCATAGTATATTATCTTTATCTTATGTTTAATCATGGCACAAATATTCATAACTAGTAAGAAATGAGTTTTATGCAGTAATTTGGAATACACCGATAATATGAATCTGAATTGTTAAGTATGTTAATATTGAATGAGAACAAAGTTATGTGCAAAAAATACTAAGGAAGAATGAATTGGGTAATTGCCTCCCATTTACTTCATATTGCAGAAGTTTGGTTCGCGCAGTCCCAATAGATACCTCGGGTGAGAATAGATACCTCGGGTGAGAATTCATTTGCAGAAGCAGGTGATTCCGAAGGGGCACGTGTCTCATGGTTTTTTTTGGTCATAGATAAACTGAACTTAGGGTCTTACAAACTACGCAGAGCGCTAACAAATGGTTATGTTGTCGTAACTCGAAATTTGCGATTAAGGGGATGTTTTCTAGGCCGACTAAGAAGGAGATATCAGAATGGTTAGAAAGGAAGGAACAAGAGTTTGCTCGATAGGAGAACACAAACCCTTAGATGACTAAAAAACAATGGATGCAAAGGTATGTGTACACATATTTTCATGAAATGTTCTTTGGAGTATTTCCAATTATTCTAACTGAGTGGCTAGAAATATTAGTGGAGAAAACTAAAAGATATAGGGCTGCAACGCCGAGGAATTGGACTCGTGAATTGGTAAGACAACTGAATTATGTAAGTAACCCAAATACTCATGCAATTGATTTTTGGTTGGATAGCATACTAGGAGGATGTATTACAAAGTTTGTAGTAGATTTCATCCAATTATACAGTGTTGCAGAAAGGGAATTTTTCAAAGGTCTGCGTGGGAGGTTCCTGAAATCATTAGGTACCTAGATAAATATGCACGTGATGATAATGTAATCTGATTGCTAAGGGGCTTCATGCACATAGGGGAACCAGGGGATGAAAAGAGGACCATCTTAGAGAACGATGGAAGCGATGAAAAAGGAAGAGAGGGACTGAGGATGCACGAAGAGGGTATACAAGAGGAAGAATATGAGTTTTGAGAGATTCATAGAGGAAGGAGGTATAAGAGAAAAAATACAAGGGATGAGAAAGGAGAGTCACTCAGTGAACCAGAGAGGAGAGAACCTTGCGCACTAGTCCGAAATGTGGAAATACCATATATAGGAGGAGAAGAAGAGGATTTTTAGTCCAGTCTAGTAATAGAAGAATTGGTAAGTCCTACTCAGAAAGGATCTTGTGTCGAATCCATGAACCCATGCACATCACAACAATCATAAATAACAGTTGAAGACTTGTCAATAAAAATTGTAGTTATCCAGGGAGGATCGATTAGTAGTAGTCAGAGTAGTGGAGGTAGTGTGCAGAGTCTGAATTGGATTCAACCATCATCACCAAGCAGAGGGAATAAATAAAGAAATATGGTAGGGGTAGACAACATCCATGGACTTCCTGAGTTCTAGGAAGTTAGGTCATAGGACCTAGAACAACATTTGTTTTTCTGCAAGACAATTTGGGCCACAAAGAATGTCCAAGATGAGGTTGTGAATATTGCGCAATTGGAAACAACATTTAGAGGTTGTGCACTGTTTTGGTACATGAAGCTTTAGAGTACCACACTTGGAGGGTAGGCTAGAAATTTGGTAGAAATAATGCAATCTCTACTGAAGGATTTCAAGAATCCAAAGTCAGAGTCTCAATACATGACATAATTGAAGGAGATTAAACAGGTACAAACGAAGTTAGTACAGGACTTTGATCAAAGCTTCAAGGATCTGATGGGTAGAATGAATTTCCATATCCCCGATCAACAACGCCAAAAATGGTTCATTGCAGGGCTTCTATCACACATTCACAGGGCTTCTATCACACATTCACAACCTGTTGGTTCAACAAAAGATTGTATTGTAGCATGAGGCACTTGAAATTGCAATGAAATTGGAATCATCTACTGTAGGATACAGTGGAGGGATGACGCAAGTTCAGATGCATTTGGCTTCTTTGATGATTTAACTGGAAGAATTGACGAAGAGAAAGGAGAAACATGAGCAAGTATGGTGTACCAAATGTAGGAATGAAGGCCACCACAAGGACGAATGCCCAACATTTGTGTAGTATTTGGTGATGGGAGCACTGAATCCATTATCGGGAGGAGGATATTGCGAGATATGTAATAAATTGGGCAATCACTCCAATTATGTGATGTATTGAGACTCTGACTTTGGATTCTTGAAATCCTTCAGTAGAGCTTGCATTATTTCTAACAAAGTTATAGCCTGCCCTCTAGGTGTGGTACTCTGCAGCTTCATTTACCAGACCAGTGCACAACCTCTAAATTTTGTTGCCAATTGTGCAATATTCAAAACCTCATCTTGAACATTCTTTGTGGCCAAAATTGTCTTGCAGAAAAAAAAAATGGTGTTCTGGGTCCAATGACCCAACTTCTTGGAAATCAGGAAGTCTAAGGGTGTTGTCTACCCCTACCATGTTTCTTTGTGTATTCCCTCCACTTGGTGATGCTGGTTGCATCTGATTCTAACTCTGCGCACTACCTCCACTGCTCTAACTCCTACTAATTGATCATCCTTGGCTAACTACATTTTTTTTTACAAGTCTTCAATTGTTATTTCTAATTATTGTGATGCGCATGGGGTTGTGGATTCAACACAAGATCCTTTCTAAGTAGGACTTATCGGCTCTTCTATTACTCGAATGGACTGAAAATACTCTTCTTCTCCTCCTATATATGATATCTCCATGTTTTAGACTAGTGCACAAGGTTTTCTCCTTTTTGGCTCACTGCACAACTCTCCTTTCCCATCCCTAGTCTTTTTCCTCTTATACCTCCTTCCTCTGCGCATCTCTCCAAACTCATATTCTTCCTCTTATATACCCTCTTCTTGCATCCTCAATTCCTCTCTTCCTTTTTTATCGCTTCCCTCATTCTCTTAGACAGGCTAGATCAAGATGGATGTCAGTGGCCTCCCACCTATTCCAACTGGTTCATTTTGGCAGTTTTTGTCCTAGTTTTCGGGTCCCTGAATTGCAGGGCCTTTTTGAGGCCCTAAACAACATTTTTAGGGCTCGCCACAGTCGAAAATGCCCATTTATAGATTGTAAAAGAATGTGTAGTCCTCAGATAGACCATTCCAACGGGCTATCGTGCACCTAAAATGAATATCGTATGCAAAAGTTACGACCCCAGGAAGTTGATGTACTAACTTAGCCAAACGGGGCCCACATGACTTTTGGTGCTTCATCTCCTAGGGTTAGGTTTTTGGATGTATAGGGTTTTTGACATTCCTGTTTATTGTAAAAATATCTTCAGAGCCTCATTGTAATGATATTCTTGCAAATGAGCGCAACCATCACATCTCTTCTCAGAGATAAGCCACCACCATTCTAGTAAGCTTGTTTTCCATTGCATTTTACAGTTTCATCTTATTTCCTTATTGAATAGAAAACCAGTTTTACTGTATCTATGTTATTATGTGTTAAACATATTTTAATAATCTATATTTATTTCATTTTGCTCATAAAATCCAGATCACTGGTATCAGAGAGGTCTTCTCCTTGTCATCTTAATGCATATCCCCAATGAGGTCAGGGTACAAAGAATTGGGTCTCGAGCTTGTTTCTCTTGAGGACAAAATCTCTTGCATGCCCAAACGACCTCTCATGGTAGGAGAAAATAATGATGATGAGACATGAGATCCTTTCAAAATGTTGCTTGAGGAATCCCTCATGCAACAGACGAATGAGATGATGGATAGTTTCGCGCAAATCATTCGACGACTACCAAAAGGGAAGACATCTTCCTCGAGCGGAGGTGTCACCCCTTCAAGGTACAAATCAACTTCGATATTACTATATTTGAAGGTCATATAGACACATATGTTGTAGACAAGTGGTTGAATCTACTAGAAGGGTATTTTTCTTTCCATAACTTTTCAAATAGAGAAAAAATTACTTTTGCACTCCTGAAAGTCATTCCCCATTATTTACAGTTGCGACCACCTGAGAATCCTTCAGGGATGCTAATAAGGAACAATACTACCCTATTGGATGTTATGACAACTTGTATACCAAATGGACCACATTGCGGCAAGAAAGAGACCAAACAGTTATAGATTTCACAAATATATTCCATACCCTGCGCACCAAGATGGGTATCAAAGATTCAGAGTGACATCTAGTGCTCAAGTATCGCGGTTCTCTTCATAGATACATCTAGACCTAAATGGAATTTCTGGACATCTCGTCCTTGGGCGTGGCCTATCTATATGTCGTCAAAATCAAGCAGAAGCTCAAACAAAAGACATGACAATTTGGGTCTGGGAATCCCTTGCAGCAAAAACCAGGAAAGGGTGGACCCAACCTAAAGAACAAAGGAAAGAGAAAAAATGGATAGTATCAGGACAATCAGTCCAAGCCGCAAGCAAAGAAGGACATCATAAAGATAAAGAAGGATACCAAGAAGTGGTGTGACTTCCGTAAGATCCATTTTCATAGCACTTGTGATTGTTGCTCAAAGCAATTGTTGGTGGCCGAAGTAAAAGCCTCTGAATCAAATGTGGGTTATGACTATGAGTCTGAACCAAAAAGGGGAAGAGAGATCATTGATGCGGAATGAAATGCCACCATTTCTACCACCAAACTCTAGCCTTGTGAACCAAACGAGCCAGAAGAAGGAGATAACCTTTTCCATTCGCAGATGTGGGTAAAAGGCACCCTGCTGCACTTCATCGTTGATAGCCGTAGCCAGAATAAACTCATCTCAGTAGAGGTCATCAAGCAGTTGGCCCTACTGAAAAAATCACACCCGCATCCCTACATCATTGGATGGCTCCACCAAGGAAGTGATCTCCACATCAGCCAACAATGTCGACTATCATACGACATCAAGCCCTTCAAAGACAAGGTATTATTTGATGTTTCTCCTCTCGAAGTTTGTATTGTTCTTTTGGGCCAACCTTATTTATGGAAATGCCATGTTGTATATGATTCTAGGCCTCATAGTGTTATTATTACTTTGAACAGTAAATTGTACAGGATACCCAAGGAAGTCCCTTCTAGTGCTATTTCCCTGATCTCCGCCAAGCAATGTAGGAAGGTCATCTCTTAGACCGAGAAATTTGTCTTCTTCATGATTCTCTCTTAGAGTAAGTGAAAGATTACAGCCACATCCAGGGCCTCCTCGGTCGATCTCTCCACACAACAGAAGGAAGTGGATGAGGTTATGGAATAATACTAAGATATTTTCTCCTCTCCTACTGGGGTACCTCTGCACTGCGAGGTCAAGCATCCCATTGATCTGACCCCAGACACACCACTACCCAATGGGCCATTCTACCGCCACTCTCTGTTAGAAAATGAGGATATCAAGATACATATACAAGAATGTCTCCACAAGGGGCACATCCATCCCAACTCATTGCCTCGTGGGAGACTAATAGTACTGGTGCAGAAGAAAGATGGGACCTCGAGACTCTGCATTGATTATTGTGCCTTGAATAAAATCATAGTCTAGAACCGATACCCGATTCCCCGAATTGACGACCTCCTTGATCACCTCATGGGGGCGAAATAATTTAGTAATATTTATATGAAGTCTGGCTACTACCAGGTCCCAATAGAAAATACAAATGTGTGGAAGACCGCCTTCAAGTCAAAAGAAGGTCTTTTTGAATGGCTGGTCATGCCCTTTGGTTTGAAAAATGCTCCAACAAATTTTATGAGGATGATGGATGATATCCTGCGACCTTTCACCAATAATTTTGCAGTGGTGTATCTATATGACATCCTCATCTACAACAAGACTTGGCCGAAGCACTTGCAGCATATTCAGTAGGTTCTGCACACCCTGCGACAACACAAACTATATGAAAACTTGGAAAAATGCTCCTTCAGCATGGACAAGGTCAATTAATTAGGCTACATCATTGATCATCATGGTGTGCATGTGGATCCAGCCAAGATCCAGGTCATCCGTGACTTTCCAGCCCCAACCACACCCACTGAGCTTCAGAGCTTCTTGGGCCGCACCAATTTATATCGCATGTTCGTGTTGGGATTCTTGCATATTGCATGGGCCCTCAGCCAAGTAACCAAGGGTGGAAATAAGGAAAAATTTGTGTGGGGCTTGTCCCAACAACAAGCCTTAGATGACTTGAAGCAGTGTTTGTGCTCATCCCCAGTAATTTCATTACTGGACCTGCAACATCCCTTTGAGATCTAGACAAATGCTTCAGACTATGTTGTGGGTGTCATTATCACTCAACACGGCCACCCTGTGGCGTATCATAGTGAGACATTATCAGATGTTGTTTGTAAGTACCCTACTTACAAAAAATAAATGTACTCCATTGTGCAATCCTCCAGCCAGTGGAGACATTACATTCTGGGGAAGGAAATAGTCATCCACACTGATCACAAGCCACTACAGTTCATGCAGACCCCAGGAAAAGTTTTGAATGACTACCATCAGAATTGGTTCATATACTTACAAAAATTCCACCTCAACATCAAGTATAAAATAGGAAGTACAAAACTGAGTTGATGATTGCCTCAGTCGACCTCCAGTTGTGATACTCAATATGGTGCTAGACTCATGTAGCCATGAGACCTCTGGATGGTCCCACCTCTATGAGACACATCCTGACTTCTCCACCACCTACCAAACGTTGGGAGAAAACTCAGTGGTCATTAATTTCCATCTTCAGGACGTACTGTGTGTCATCTAGGCCATCTCTGTGTTCCATCAAGCGAGCATGCGAAGCTAATTTGGGAATCTCACTATAGTCTGGTGGCAGGACACTTTGGCGTCAAAATGACAATGGTAGTGTTGCAAAAACATTTATACTAGCCAAAACTTCGACATGATGTCAGACAGTATATCAGGTCCTACACCACCTGCGCTATTTCCAAAATGACCACTAAGAAACAGGGATTGTATACCCCTCTTCCTACTCCTGAAAAGTCATGGGAATCCATCTCAATGGACTACATGTCAGGCCTCCCATCCACCAAGAGGGGAAATGACTATGTTTTTGTGGTTGTTGATCTCTTTTCGAAGATGACGATTTTGGCTGCCTACAAGAATAGCATCACTGCAGAGGCCACTGCCAATCTCTTCTTTGAACGAGTTTGGGTACACTTTGGGATCCCACAAAAAATTGTCTTAGATAGGGACAATCAATTCCATAGCACCGTCTGGTCGAGCCTTTGGTCATTGCTAGAAACCAAGCTCACCAAATCCACTGCCTTCCACCCCCAAACAGATGGACAAACTAAGGTCGGGAATCGAATGATCATACATATCCTGCGCATGTAAAATTCCAAGCACCCCCACACATGGGATGACAGTCTTCCCTATGTTCAACATAGCTACAACTCAGCCCTACATAGATCAACTGGACACAACCCCTTTAAGGAGGGGTTGGGATTCCAACCATTGGCCCCCATGGATGTTGCACTACCCCTGGTGAACACTTCAGCCGACTCATCTCCTTCTCCACCAAAAGATGATAAATCCAACCGATTCATTGAGAGCATCCATAACATCCTCCAATAGGTTCATGATATTTTACAGAAGTCCAATTCCAAGTACAAGCAATGCCATGATCAACATCAGGTGCCATATAAGTTTCAGGTGTGTGACAAAGTTTGGTTTCACTTACAGAAAGAATGCCTTACATATCCCCATCAGAAGCTTGTCCCACTCTGGTATGGTTCGTACACCATCAAAAAGGCTTTGGGTGAAAATGGTTTTTTGCTTAACATTCCCTCTTTCCTTGGCTTGCACCCAGTCTTCAACGTGGCTCTCCTCCGACCATATTCCCACCATTATTGGACACCTTAGAGATAGAAGAGTAGTTGAACCCTATAGAGATCAACCCTAACTACATGAAACAGGAATCCAATGATCATATTGTGGACACACAGATCAAGGGCACCCAACAACAAAGGATCCAACTTTATCAAGTTGTCAAAGCAGGGCAGCTCCTGCACCAAGGCAAGTGTCTCACTCAGGGCGAAATTCAACAAAAATTCCCTCATCTGTTGGGGGATCTCAATGCAATGGAGACCATTTATTACTAAGGGGGGAGGATTGATCCATATGGATTTCGGTGGCCTCCCACCTATTTCACCTGGTTCATTTTGACAATTTTCCAATTTGGTAGGTTTTTTCCTAGTTTTTGGGTCCCTGACTTGCAGGGTTGTTTTGAGGCCCTAAACAACATTTTTAGGGCTTTCCATAGTTGAAAATACCCTTTTATATATCATAGTTGAATTTGTAGTCCTTGGATAAACCTTTCCAATGGGCTATTGTGCGCCTGAAATGAAGATCTTATGCAAAAGTTACGACCCTAGGAAATTGATGTACTAACTTACCCAAACGGGGCCCACATGAATTTTGGCGCTTCATCTCCTAGGGTTAGGTTTTTGGATGTCTAGGGTTTTTAACATTCCTATTTATTGTAAAATGGATTTTAAATCCCCATTGTAAGGATCTTCTTGTGAATGAGCACACTCGTCACATCTCTTTTCAGAGATAAGCTGCCACCATTCCACCAAGCTTGTTTTTCGTTGCATTTTACAGTTTCAGCTTATTTCCTTATTGAATAGAAGACCAATTAAGCATTGTTGGCATAGGGGAAGACCCAAGGTTCAACGCTTAAACAACAAACCAACAAAACCCTAGCTATCGACCCTTTCAGAAACACCTACGAAGAAGATGCAGTCTCACTCGAGGTAGAGGCAGGGGGGGGTTACAAGGACTCAAGTGTCTATAACCATGCTGGGACACAGATCTATGAGTACAATACCTCAAAAAATACTTAGGGACAACACATATTAATTTATTATCTTTATTCACATCGCAAATTAAACCCTAAGTACAAATCGATGCAGTAATAATGATAACATACACTTCGCACTTAGCATCAGAAGTTAGATCTAACATACTCAACATAGACAAAGAAGTAAGTATTCATAAATCTATTTATCATTCATTATAATCAATGCACTAAGAATATCTACAACATAAATATCATATCACAAAGAAAACCATCAACACATGATATACGTGGTTCACCCCAGTGTGGGGCTACGTCCACCAACATCTTCTTCTTATTAGTATTCAATCTCTTACATTCCTCTACTCCTGTGCACTAAGCCACATAGCCAAGATTTACACTGGACAGGTGATTTGTGCATTGCGCACTATATCCACCTTCCCAAAATCAGGTCAAGGCACAAAGCCAACTCCTCTACTAAGCAGGGAGCCTTACATACATACTTTGTTGCACCAAGCAACTCAAAACTACTTTCCTCTTGCACTTAGCTTCATACTACTACTTTTTTCACTTAGCCACTTCCTACTTTTACATTACATCCTTACATATTTATACATTTACAAAAAGGCCTAATCATGGGTAAACCCATGGGCCGACATCCCATAAACCATTACATAAACCCTAATGAACCCTTTGCTGGGTCCACAAACTGAGTGAGATCCTGTGATCTCAGCTCCGCCTGGGTGCTCCATCTTCGACCAGCCTGTCGATGTCCAAAATGTGGTCAACCTTGACCAATGTTTTCTCAAAACTTGATCGAGGGCCAACAAGCATCTTTTAATAATCTGTATTTATTTTGTTCTTCCCATAAAATCTGGATCAAGACTTGTAAAAAAATTGTAGTTAGCCATGGAGGATCAATTAGTAGCAGTCAGATCAGTGGAGGCAGTGCACAGAGTCAAAATCGGATTCAACCAACATCACCAAGTGGAGGGAATACAAAAATAAGAATGGTAGGGGTGGACAAGACCCTCAGGCTTCTTGAATTTTAGGAAGTTAGGTCACAGGACCCAGAATAATTTTTTTTTTTTTTGCAAGACAATTTGGGCCACAAAGAATGTCCAAGATGAGGCTGTGAATATTGTTCAATTGGCAACAACATTTATAGGTCATGCACTGGTCTGGTACATGAAGCTGCAGAGTACCAGAATTGGAGGGAAGGCTAGAACTTTGGTAGAAATAATGCAAGCGCTATTGAAGGATTTCAAGAAGCCAAAGTCAGAGTCTCAATACATCACATAATTGAAGGAGATTAAACAGGTACAAACAGAGTTAGTTTAGGACTTTGATCAAAGGTTCAAGGATCTTATGGGTAGAATGAATTTCCATATCCTCGATCAACAACATAAAAAATGGTTCATTACAGGGATTCTACCACACATTCACAGGCCATTGGTTCAACAGAAGATTGTGTCGTAACACGAGGCACTAGAAATTGCAATTAAATTGGAATCATCGACTGTAGGAGATAGTGGAGGGATGGCGCAAGTTCAGACACAGTTGGCTTCATTTATGATTCAACTGGAATAATTGATAAAGGGAAAGGAGAAACATGAGCAAGTCAGGTGTACCAAATGTAGGAATGAAGGCCACCAAAAGGACGAATGCCCAACATTTGTGTAGTATTTTGTGATGGGAGCATTGAATCCATTACTAGGAGGAGGATATTGCGAGATATGTAAGAAATTGGGAAATCACCCAAGGAAGTGTCCATTACTACAAACGTATCAAAGTATTGCAAAGAACTTGTTCTACAATT
Organism: Picea sitchensis; assembly: GCA_010110895.2. Lineage (NCBI taxonomy): Eukaryota > Viridiplantae > Streptophyta > Pinopsida > Pinales > Pinaceae > Picea > Picea sitchensis. The sequence goes on along the minus strand of SNQJ01S0009421.1, from coordinate 134,491 downwards.
TTTGCAAGTTGGTAGGACATGACAAGAAGGATTGTTGTGCATTCGACTTAATGAGAGAGTGCACATCAGACATGCATAGGATTCAAGAGGAGAATGATGCATCAAAAGGGGGTGGTCTACAATACAATACTAAAAGGGGATTCAATCCATGGTATAGAGGAAACTTTGGCAGAGGCCAAGGTAGAGGAGGAAGAAGAACAATTACATGTTATAACTATAATCAACCTGGACACTTGCCCTGTGACTATCTTAATCTGTCTACAATGTGCACATACTGCAGGGACCTGGATCATTTGATAGAAGATTGTCCCAAACTAGTTGGGAAGTGGTCGGCGAAAGGAAAACAAAACCAAAATCCAAATCAGAATTTGCAAAATATATCATCCGAAATACAAAATGAAGGACCAAGAATCGCAGTTGTTACGCACAGAGAAGCTAGAATAGGGGTTTCTATGAAGAACAAAGGAAAACATATTGAACAGTGGGAAAGGAAGTCAGTAGGCCCTATTCCAACCCTTGATCCTAAACAAGAAAATGATACCTATCAAATAGAAATAAAATAAGTACTCGTATTGGATTGAGGAGCACCAACAAATGGTTCAACTACACCTCAAGAAGAAGACCACATTGTGCTAGAGAAACCAACTGGGAAGGTGAGTATGCTAATAGAATTCCTAAAAATTTTTGTAGAGATAATGAAGGATGAAACTACATTGAGAACACTATATGACATAATTTCTCACTGCACATGAGGAAGGGATACTCCCATCACACAAAGGATCGTAAACCAGGTACTGTGCAGGAAGAGGACCAATGGAGAATTCAAATTTAGTGTGCATATTGGGGAGTATGATGTGGATAATGTTATCTTGGACTTGGGGTTTAACATGATATTTCTACCTAAGCAGAAATGTGAGTTGATGGGAAAACCCAAGCTAGCATGGTCTTCTGTTTAGCTAAGGCTCACAAATCAACACAAAATAGTATTGATTGGTCATTTGACAGGAGTAACAGTGAACATTGATGGGGTGCATAGCATGGCACACTTTGAAGTAATTGAGATCGTGGATGACAATCAACCATATCCATGACTGATGGGATTGGAATGGGATTTTTATAACCAAGAGATCATCAACTTGAAGAGGATGGATATGATATTTGAATTTGGAGATTTAAAAGTTACTACACCCTTGGACCCATCAGAAGGAAAGAGATACATAGAGCCATCCAGAGGAAATGACATTGACAACTTATACAATATGACAATGTAGATGGATGATAATGTCATTCCTACAATAGATGGTGTTCTGGCAAAGTATCAATTCGTGTGCATCATATTTGGAAGAAGGTCTAGATCATTGGCAACAGAGAATGCATGAATTATCCACTATAAAATGTGCACATATAACCCGATCCTTGCGCTAGATTGGAACAAAGCTACGTGATCCACCTAGGTATGACAAAATAACTTATATAAGAATGTTTGTAAAGGAATTTGAGTTGCAAGTACCCAAACAAAAAAGGGTTTTAGTACTAGATGTGTCCTAAAAGAGAATCCATCCAGATGGCATGATGCACACAAAGAAGGAATAAAATACTGGTCACACTGTAATAGACTAATGCAAATAAGGTTTGGTACTGAGGAAAAAAATATTGCAGAAAAGTATAGAGGAGAAAGTGACCTAGTGGGTCATGTTGAATAGTGCAGGGCTTTATGGAGTTCAACAAAAACATAATGGACGCATAGATTTATACACACATTGGACACAATTCTTAAGAACCAGTATTTGGAATTGGAAATACACAGGGAGATAATAAGATGGGAAGAGCTAGTCTAGAGGTTCAAAATAACATTTACATTTGAACATGAATCTCCATCAATAGATGCAATTCTACATGCTATTTTAACAAATATCTTATGAGAACAAGGGATGATGGAGGTGGTACTAGTTGTTAGAATTGTCAGTGCGGAAAACACATTTCACAGTGATAATTAACAATCACACACATAAGATATAGACACATGGATTTCACGTGGTTCACCCAAACGTTGGGCTACGTCCACCAAACATAGGCATCGATTATGTTATTATTCAGATTATGGAGATTACATCAGATTTGCAAGTCTCTCATACACTCAGTCTCCCACAGTCATTTTCCCTCTATGGGCTTACATGAATTTATACATTCACACATGAAACCGAATATTAAATGCAATCCCTATCTATATTCTAACTTGGTCTATTTGGTTGAACCAACACAGAATAATAGGATCCAAATCTATTTTTGGTAATTGGTTGTCACCAAATCCCAATAATCTCCACATTGACAACAATTAAGTTGATACCTTGCTTCTTCCTTTTGATCATCACCTTTTCTGCAAGACAAGAGAAGCCAAGCACCACTGCAACTTCTCTTATAAAACTGGTTGCATGATCTCGCCTGTGTGACTTGCACGAGTTTGGATTTCCTGAGGGGTCACTGCACCTCCAACATGTCTTCCACAACTGTGTTGTGAGAGACATTTAGTGATAAGTCTCCTTGTATCCAAAACACCTGTATTACAATATACATTACAATCATCACATATCATCTTAGTGTAACCATTATAGGTGACATTTGTTCTTCTCAAACACTGAAGCACCCATTTCACTGCAACACCTAAATCGCTCACGTTTCTGACAACATCATTAGCATGTGAAACTTCTGGTCTTAACCATTTCATCGCATACAACAAACCTCCTACTGAACTTACACGAGAAATAACCTTTTCTTCTTTATAGACAGGCCCTATACTTGAAGAAAACTTATAATGGAAAGCAAGAGGGATAAAAACTAGTTTTACAATGTTCATTTTGAACTCCAACCACTGCTTACCATTACCATCTTTGTGTGCTTCTATGCCCTTAATTTGTTTTGCTGCTCCTTGATCCCTCATTTGAATTGTCATATCCATCTGAGTCACTTTCTTACTAATTTTATCCATGCTTCGGCTTGCATCAAGCATATCATCAACAAATAACATCAAGACTGTGAATGTACTATAAACTTTATAGTCATTCCTACCCTTTGAAAAAATCTGAGTCACTATGAAGGATTCAAACATCTTGTACATTTTCCTGGGTACTATTAGGCCATACAATGAATTACCTAGCATGCAAACAAATTTACCGTTGCAATATTGAATCAACCCTTTTGGTTGTTCCATACATACTATATATCTATCAATGATGACCTTGTGAGAAGTAGGATCCCATACACAATATCCCTTTATACCATCATCACAACTTGCAGAGATATAAAACAAGCAGGAATTCATAAACAAAGATTTTAAGTCTGGAACTAATTTACCTTTTACCAGTACCTGCAATTCTTTCTTGTTCTTATGACCTTGATGCTTCTGCCATAAACAAGAAGATACATCTATCACTTCAGATGCCACTTCAGTACTTCCTTCTAGCTTATAAAGGTTATCAACCTTTGTTGCCTTCATCACTACTAAATTCCCTTTTGACACTGTGAGAGCTCCACCTTGACCTTAATACTTATATCCACAAGAATCCAACACTCCTAATGAAATCAAATTTGATTTAAGCTCAAGTACATATCTAACATCTGTTAATTCCCTAACAATACCATCGAACATCCTGATTCTAATACTGCCAACGCCAATAGTTTTACACCGAATACCATTTCCCATAATCACTACACCCTCATCAACAGATTGGTAAGAAAAGAACCAATTTCTATGTGAGCACATGTGGTGGGAGGCACCTGAATCTAACTTCCATTCTTCTTGATATTGGAAATTACTAGAAATGGATAAAACTTGATCAATTATTCTTGAATTTGTTACAGTCAAATTTGCTTCCTTCATAGATTCTTCCTCAGATTCCTTTCTCTTCCAGCAACTTTTCTTGAGATGTCCTGTTTTGCCACAGTGCCGACATTTTTCTTTACCCTTTCTCTGTCTTACCCTTTCTCTGTCTTGACTTAGATCGGAAAGAACTTCTATCATTCTTCTCTGTGGTTTGACCTCTGATGAACATCGCCTCTGAAGTTGAGGTTTCTTTACTGGATTTTCTCCTCATCTCCTCAGCCAACAAAGCTCCCACAACAGAGTCATAATATAAAACATCTGTTGAGCTAAAGCTAATGGAGGTAACTATATTATCCCAAGATTCAGGAAATGAACACAATAGTGTAATAGCCTTATCCTCATCTTTGAATTTAACTTCCATACTAGTCAATTGCACTATAAGGGTATTGAAGGTATTTAAATGGTTAGCAACTTGTGTACCTTCTTTCATTCGCAAACTGTATAGTTGTCTCTTCAAGTAGATTTTTCTTGTTAAGGACTTCGTCATGTGTAGACTTTCCAACTTGCTCCACAAACCGACTGCTGTCTTCTCCGAGATAATATTGAATAGAACATCGTCGGCCAAACATAGGCATATGGCACTCACTGCTCTTGCATCCATCTCATCCTAGTCATCATCTGTTATGGATGTAGGCTGCTTTGCTTTTCCAAAAAGCGCCTTCCCCACGCCTTGTGGCACGAGCAGATTGTGCATCTTGAGCTTCGAGAGCTCAAAGTTGTTTTTATTGATAAACTTTTCAACTTCAAACTTCGAACTCTGCATCTTAGCCATTAGCTCAAAAAAT
>SNQJ01S0009421.1:104156-128548 GCA_010110895.2 Picea sitchensis | reverse complement strand
GGTGAAAACAAGTTGATAGTTTACCAAGGAATGGGAAGCGGGTTGAGGCGGGTCGAGGCGCAAACAAGAAAAATTATAAAGGAATGGGAAGCGGGTCGAGGCGCAAACAAGTTGACAGTTTGCCAAGGAATGGGAAGCGGGTCGAGGCACAAACAAGTTGACAGTTTGCGGGTCGAGGCGCAAACAAGTTGACAGTTTGCGGGTCGAGGCGCAAACAAGTTTAAAACTAAAATTCGAAAGGATATAAATTTTAAACGCAAAATGATATACATTTTAAAGGATATACATTTTAAACTAAAATTGTGAGGCGCAAACATCACAATAAACGCAAAGGATATACATTTTAAAACTAAAATTTGAAGCTTACCTCCGCTACCTCTCCACGACCTGTCCACGACCTCGCGACCTCTCCACGACCTCTCCACGACCTCCCGACGACGCTTCCAAAACTCTCCAGAACTCTCCAAAACTCGACAATTTTTTGAAAACCCTCCAAACTCGACGTGTGGGTAATATATAAACTATCTTTCGGCCAAACGATAGTTCGGATGAAAGATAGTTCAGCCGAAATATAGTTCGGCTGAAAGATAGTTCGGCCGAATAATATTTCGGCCGAACTACCTTTCGGCTGAAAAGATATTGCCGGAAAGAAAATATTTGGCCGACCAAATTTCTACATGCAAATCGAGGGGGCGGTTATTGCACCGTTCGATTTGACATTTATGTTTTCGGCCGAAAAAAAGTTTTTCGAAATTTTGGAAACCCAATTGTCACGAAAGTGTAACCCACCTTCGTGATTCCACCCACCTATATTACAATATACATTACAATCATCACAGATCATCTTAGTGTAACCATTATAGGTGACATTTGTTCTTCTCAAACACTGAAGCACCCATTTCACTGCAACACCTGAGTCTCTCACATTTTTGACAACATTATTAGCATGTGAAACTTCTGGTCTTAACCATTTCATCGCATACAACAGACCTCCTATTGAACTTACACAAGAAATAACTTTTTCTTATTTATAGACAGGCCATATACTTGAAGAAAACTTATAATGGAAAGAAAGAGGTATAAAAACTAGTTTTACAATGTTCATTATGAACTCCAACCATTGCTTACCATTACCATCTTTGTGTACTTCTATGCCCTTAATTTGTTTTGTTGCTCCTTGATCTATCATTTGAATTGTCCTGTCCATCTGAGTCACTTTCTTACTAATTTTATCCATGCTTCTTCTTGCATCGAGCATATTATCAGAAAAGAACATCAAGACTGTGAATGTACTATAAACTTTATAGTCATTCCTACCCTTTGAAAAAATTTGACTCACTATGAAGGATTCAAACATCTTGTACATTTGCCTGGGTACCATTAGGCCATACAATGAATTACCTAGCATGCAAACAAATTTACCGTTGCGATATTGAATCAACCCTTTTGGTTGTTCCATACATACTATATATCTATCAATGATGACCTTGTGAGAAGTAGGATCCCATACACAATATCCCTTTATACCATCATCACAACTTGCAGAGATATAAAAGAAGCAGGAATTCATAAACAAAGATTTTAAGTCTGGAACTAATTTACCTTTTACCAGTACCTGCAATTATTTCTTGTTCTTATGACCTTGATGCTTCTTCCATAAACAAGAAGATACATCTGTCACTTCATATGCCACTTCAGTACTTCCTTCTAGCTTATAAAGGTTATCAACCTGTGTTGCCTTCATCACTACTAAATTCCCTTTCGACACTGTGAGAGCTCCACCTTGACCTTAATACTTATATCCACAAGAATCCAACACTCCTAATGAAATCAAATTTGATTTAAGATCAGGTACATATCTAACATCTGTTAATTCCCTAACAATACCATCAAACATCCTGATTCTAATACTACCAACCCCAATAATTTTACAACGAATACAATTTCCCATAAACACTACACCCTCAACAACAGATTGGTAAGAAAAGAACCAATTTCTATGTGAGCACATGTGGTGGGAGGCACCTGAATCTAACTTCCATTCTTCTTGATATTGTAAATTACTAGAAATGGATAAAACTTGATCAATTATACCAGAATTATTTACAGTCAAATTTGCTTCCTTCGTAGATTCTTCCTTAGATTCCTTTCTCTTCCAGGAATCTTTCTTGAGATGTCCTGTTTTGCCACAGTGCCGACATTTTTATTTATCCTTTCTCTGTCTTGAATTAGATTAGAAAGAACTTCTGTCATTCTTCTCTATGGTTTGACCTCTGATGAACATTGCCTCTGAAGTTGAGGTTTCTTTACTGGATTTTCTCCTTATCTCCTCAACCAACAAAGCTCCCACAAAGTCATAATACAAAACATCTGTTGAGCTAAAGCTAATGGAGGTAACTAGATTATCCCAAGATTCAGGAAACAAACACAATAGTGTAATAGCCTTATCCTCATCTTTGAATTTAACTTCCATACTAGTCAATTGAACTATGAGGGTATTGAAGGTATTTAAATGGTCAGCAACTTTTGTACCTTCTTTCATTCACAAACTGTATAGTTGTCTCTTCAAGTAGATTCTGCTTGTCAAGGACTTCATCATGTATAGAGTTTCCAACTTGCTCCACAAACCGACTGTTGTCTTCTCCGAGACAATATTGAATAGAACATTGTCGGCCAAACATAGGCATATGACACTCACTGCTCTTGCATCCATCTCATCCCAGTCATCATCTGTTATGGATGCAAGTTGCTTTGCTTTTCCAAAAAACGCGTTCACCATGCCTTGTTGCACGAGAAGATCGTGCATCTTAAGCTTCCAGAGCTCAAAGTTGTTTTTACTGCTAAAATTTTCAACTTCAAACTTCGAACTCTGCATCTTAGCCATTAGCTCAAAAAATCTCCTAATTTCCAAATCACTACTTATAATAACCAAGGCCCCTTTTAAAAATAATGCAAAGGAATGATTGATCTAAACTTTACAAGGTTTATTAAAAAAGTTTACTCAAAAAACCTCTTAAAGATTTAATACAAAATATTTTATTAAAGAAAAAGATTCACCTTTTTAACTTCACTTTATACCTTTGTTTTATATACTGTATTCCCAATATAATAATTCCTAAAAAAAAAAAAAACATTCTCCACGTGACTTGGCTTGGAACTTTTTAATTAATGAAAATTACCACCTTCTAACTCATCCATGTGACTTGGCTTTCACCTTTTAAAAAAATAAATTCTATTTTGAAAAACCCAAAGTATTTCACCATACCTTAACTTTTCAAAAAATAAAGCATGCCAATATTTTTACTTGGGCGATCACGGCTCAACAAAGCGCTCCCACAATGCTCCCTCCAATTCTTTCCATAATTGCTTAAGATCGATGAGACCCTAACGTTGGTATTTTAATCAGAAAGAGAACCAGCGTTGATATTTGAAAATAATGCTCCTTTGGAGCAACCCACGTAGCCTCTCCAACATAGCGATCTCAACGCAGCATTTTCAGTGAGCGGCTCTTCTAGTCTATGGATTCCTCAGGCTCTGACACCACTTGCTAGAATTGTCAGTGTGGAAAACACAATTCATAGTGATAATTAACAATCACAAACATAAGATATAGACACAGGGATTTAACGTGGTTCACCCAAACATTAGGCTACATCCACCAAGCATAGGAATCGGTTCTCTTATTATTCGGATTATGTAGATTACATCATATTTTCAAGTCTGTCATACACTCAGTCTCTCACAGTCATTTTGCCTCTATGGGCTTACATGAATTTATACATTCACACATGAAACTAAATATTAAATGCAATCCCTATCCATATTATAACTTGGTCTATTTTGTTAAACCAACGTAGAATAATATGATCCAAATCTGTTTTTGGTAATTAGTTGTCTCCAAATCCCAACACCAGTATGCAGTGTGCACAGAGACAAGATGAATGTCCATAACCTATTGGAATGCTACAATGCAACTAAGGAAGAACATGACAAAGAGGATCCCATAAATGTAAAAGTACCTGATACAAAAGGAGAATGAGAAGTAAAAGGTGCAGAGTAGTAAAAGTACCTGATAAAGATGCAAAAGGTAAACATTGGGATCCGAAAGAATCCCAATTTTTCACAGATAAGGGATTATTGGAGTGATGAGACTATTGAGAATATTACAAACTTACTGCGAGAATATCTGGAGCTATTCCCAACAATATTTTCATAGATGAAGGAAATAACAAGAGACTTAGGTGAGATGAAGATCCCACTGAAACTAGGAGCTAAGCTAGTGCAACAGAGGCCTCACAGGTTGAATATGAGGTACAAGGAGAAGGTGAAGGCTTAAATAGATGGGATGTTGGACGTAGGAATCATCGAACCAATAGAATAATTTGAGTGGATAAATACAATTTTGGTGCAAGAAAAGAAGACACGAGGAATCAGAATCTGTGTGGATCTAAGGAAGTTGAATATCACATGCTTACATGATCCATTCCCAACACCATTCACGGATGAGGTACTGGAGAATGTAGGAGGCCAAGAAACTTATTCTTTCATAGATGTATTCTTGGGGTACCATCAGATAAAAATAACATAGGATGATCAACACAAGACCACTTTTGCAACTGAGTGGGGGAGTTATCAATATATAATAATGCCATTCAGATTGAAGAACTTCATTGTGGCATTTTCAATAGTAGTGGTTGCAGCGTTCAAGGAGTTCATCCATAAGTTCCTCAAAGTATACTTGGATGATTGGACTCTAGTCAGTCTACTAAAGGGTCATATAGAAGTCCTTAGACTCTTATTGGATCGATATAGACAATGAGAGATTTCATTGAACTTGAAGAAGTGTATTTTTTGCACATCGTTTGGGATTTTGTTGGGACATGTACTGTGAAAACATGGAATATTAGTAGATCCAACCAAGATTACAGTAATTCTGGAGTTAGAACCTCCTACATCAGTCATAAATCTAAGGGAAACTCTGGGTCATATAGGTTGTTACATGAAATGCATAGATCAAAACACCGATGGAAAAGTTACTAAAGAAGGAAGGAAAGTTGCATTGGAATGAGGAATGCCAGAAGGGGCTGGACACCTTAAAGAAGAAACTTGTGACTACAACGCTTTTAATTTTTCCAGATTGGAACAAGGAGTTCCATGTACATGTAGATGCATTGTCTGTAGCATTGGGAAAAATACTATCCCAACTAGGGGAGGGAGACATGGATCACCCAATTTATTTTGCAAGCACAAAGTTTTCAATAGGAGAGAAGAATTATACAACCATGGAATGAGAAGCATTGGAAATGGTATATGAACTACAAAAATTCAGGCATTATTTATTGGGGTCTCACTTTAAGATGTATACAAACCATTATGCATTAAAATACTTAGTCAACAAGCCAGTGTTGGGGGGAGAATATGTAGATGGTTATTATTATTATTTTAGGAATATTAGTTTGAGGTTGTAGTGAAACCAGGGAATATGAATGCAGGACCAGATCATCTATCGCATATATTGTCAGGTGAATATGCAGGAAATTTAGATGACATTTTCCCATATGCACAACTATTTGCAGTGAAGATGGTGGATGATTACTTCTTGGACATCATGCAGATTCTAAGTATAGGTATGACTCCATTAGACATGATGGTTGCGAAGAACAAGCAATTGGTAGTGAAAGAAGGAAATTATTAGTTGATTACATGGAATTTGTACAATATGGGTGCATATGGAATATTGAGATGTTGTGTGTTGGAACAAGAAACACCGATTATACTTGAAGAAACACATGATGGAATTGCATGAGGATAATAGGCAGGGAGAGAAACTGCACAAAATATTTTGTGCACAGGGATGTGGTGGCCTACACTTCGAAAATATGTGAAGGATTATTGTCATCCATGCGATGTATTCCACTGAGTGGGGAAGCCACCCAGAAAGGATGAAATGTCGTTGAACCCACAGGTTATGTTGCAAACAATTGAGAAATGGGCCATAGAATTTGTGGGGCCAATCAACCCACAAACAAGAAGATTAGGGGAAAGGTAGATAATCATTGTGAAAGTGATCCAAATTTTATGAGAATAATGAAATGAATACATATTATTATCAAAATATGCTTAACATAGAATAAAAGATATACAGTAAAACTGGTTTCTATTCAATAAGGAAATAAGCTGAAACTGTAAAATGCAGCGGAAAACAATCTTGCTAGAATGGTGGCGGCTTATCTATGAGAAGAGATGTGGTGGTTGCTCTCATTCACAAGAATATGATTACAATGAGGCTCTCAAGGCCTTTTTACAATAAACGGGAATGTAAAAAACCCTAGACATCCAAAAACCTAACCTTAGGAGATGAAACACCAAAAGTCATGGGGGCCCCATTTGGGTATGTTAGTACATCAACTTCCAGCGTTTGTAGCTTTTGCATATGATCTCCGTTTTAGGTGCATGATATCCCATTGGAAATGTATATCCAAGGAATACACATTTTTCCTAGGGTGAGTCACTTTCCTTGGTGCAGGAGCTTCCCTACTTTGACAAATCGATAAAGTTGGATCCTTTTTTGGTGCATTCCCTTAACTGTTTTTCCCCAATATGATCATTAGATTCGTGTTGTATGCAGTCAAATTTGATATTTGTTGGTGTGAGTTGTTTTTCTATCTTCGAGGGTCCAATAATGGCGGGAAATAAGGTTGAAGGAGATCCACGTTGAACACTAGGTGTAGGAAAAGGAAAGGAGGAATGTTGAGGTCAAAAGCATTATTACCCATGGACTTTGTGATGGTGTACGGCCCATAAAAGAGTGGGATAAGCTTCTGATGGGGTCCGATAAGGTGTTCTTTCTACAAATGCAACCAACCTTTGTCACTCACTTGAAACTTATGTGGCAACCGATGTTGATCATGGCGTTGCTTGTACTTGTCATTGGAATTTTGTAGGCTATCCTTAACCTATTGACGGATGTGATGGATTTGTTCAATGAACCAGGTGGCTTTTTTAGCTTTAGTTGGAGTAGGAGATGAGTAGGTCGAGGTGACGACAAGGGGTAGTGCAACATATATGAGACCCAATGGCTGGAATCCAAACCCCACCTGAAAGGGGTTGTGGCTAGTTGATCTATGCAAGGATCGGTTGTAACTATGCTGGACATAAGGAAGACTCTCATCCCATGTGCGAGGGTGCTTGGAAATAAACATACACAAGATATGAATGATCATTATATTTACGACCTTGGTTTGGCCATATTTATGGGGGTGGAAGGTCATGGATATGTTGAGCTTGGTGTCCAGCAGTGACCAGAGGCTCAACCATAATGTGTTAATAAGTCGACTGTGTCGATCTGAGACAATTTTTTGATGAATTCCAAAAGGTACCCAGACTCGTTCAAAGAATATCTTGGTAGTAGCCCCTTTTGTGATGCTCTTCTTGTAGGCGACCAGAATCGCCATCTTAGAAAAGCGATCAACAACCAAAAAAACACATTCCCCTCATAGTGGATGAGAGGCCTGACATGTAGTCCATGGAGATGGATTCCCATGGCCTATCAGGATTAGGCAGAGGGGTGTACAGGCCCTATTTCATAATGGTCGGTTTGGAAATAACACAGGAAGTGAAGGACATGATATACTTGATGAACTTTTGTTGAAGTTTTGGCCAGTAGAAATGTTTCTGCAAAATTGCCACTGTCTTTTCGATGCCAAAGTGTACTACCACTCGACTATAGTGGTCTTCCCATATCATCTTCAATCGCTCTCTTGAGGGAACACATATATGTCCCAGACGACACAACATCCCATCTGGAAGATGAAAATTAGAAACAACTACATTTGTGCCCAACATTTTGTAGGTGGTGGCGAAGTCTGGGTCTGTCTCATAGAATTAGGTCCATCCAGAGGTCTCATTTCCGCAAGATTCTACCATCGTGGTGAGTGTCATGATTGGTGGTCCACTGAGGCAATCAATGACGCAGTTGGTGCTTCCTATTTTATACTTTATTTTGAGATGGAATTGCTGCAAGTATGTGGACCATTTATGATGGCTATCATTCTGTAATCTTCCTTGTGTCTGCATGAAATGCAGTGGTTTATGATCAGTGTGGATGACTATATCCTTCCAAATAATGTCATGTCTCAATTGGGAACAAGCTTGCATAATGAAGTACATTTATTCTTCATAAGTAGGGTACTTACAAACAACATTTGATAGTGTCTCAATATGATAGGCCACGGGGTGGCCGTGTTGAGTGAGAACGGTGCCCACAACATAGTTTGAAGCATCTGTCTCAATGTCAAAGGGATGCTATAGGTCAAGTAGTGAAATTACTGGGGATGAGCACAAGCGCTACTTCAAATCATCGAACGCTTGTTGTTGGGACCAACCCCACACAAATTTCTCCTTACCACCACCCTTGGTTATTTGGTTGAGGGCCCATGCAATATGGGAGAATCCCAACATTAAACTATGGTAGAAATTGGCAAGGCCCAAGAATCTTTGAATCTCAGTGAGTGTGGTTGGGGATGGCCAATCATGGCTGACTTGGTTCTTGTATGGATCCACATGCACACCATGTTGATCAATGATGTATCCCAAGTAATGGACCGTGTCCATACCAAAGGATAATTTTTCCAAGTTGGTGTATATCTTGTGTTGTCAGAGGGTGTGCAAAACCTATTGAATATGTTTCAAGTGTTCTGCCCAACTCTTGTTCTAAATGAGAATGTCATCCATATACACCACTATAAAAGTATTATTGAATGGTCGCAAGATATCATCCATCATCCTCATGAAAGTGGCTGGAGCATTTGTCAAGCCAAAGGGCATGCCCAACGATTCCAAAAGACCTTCCTTTGAGTTGAAGGTGGTCTTCCATACATCTGTTTATTCTATCGGGACCTGGTGGTAGCCAGAATTCAGATTAATCTTACTAAAGTATTTGGCTCCCGTGAGTTGATCAAGGAGGTCGTTGATTCAGGGAATCGAGTACCGATTTATGACTGTAATTTTATTTAGAGCCCGATAATCAATGCAGAGTCACCATGTTCCACATTTCTTTCGTACCAACATGATTGGGCTCCCACAAGGTGATGAGTTGGGATGGATGTTCCCCTTGTGGAGAAGTTCTTGGATCTGCCACTTGATCTCCTCATTCTCTAACAGAGAGCGACGGTAGACTGTACCATTGGGAAGGGGTGCATCAAGGGTTAGATCGATGGGGTGCTTGACCTAACAGTGCATAGGTACCTTGGTAGGTGAGGAGAATCTGTCCAAGTATGCTTCCATGACCTTATCCACTTACTTTTGTTGTGTGGAGAGGTCGACCATGAATACCCTGGATGTGGCTCTGATATTTTTCTCATTCTGAGAGAAAATCACAAAGAATAAAAAATTCCTCGTCTGAGAGATTACCTTCCTGCATTTCATGGTAGAGATAAATGAAATAACACTAGGTGGGACTGCCTCTAGTATCCTATACAATTTATTGTTCAATGTAATAATAACACTGTGAGGCCTAGACTCATATACAACATGGTATTTCCATAAATATGGTTGGACCAAAAGAAAATTACAAACTTCGAGAGGGGAAACATCACACAATACCTCATCTTTGAAGGGCTTGATTCCGTATGACATGCAACATTGCTGGTTGACATGGAAGATCCATTTGAGGGTATAGGGTTGTGGGTGCAGTGTTGTCGGCAGGGAGAGTCACTTGACAACCTATACTGAGATGAGGTTATTCTAGCTACCACTATCAACAATGAAGTGCAGCGGAGTACCCTTCACCCACATCTATGAATGAAAAAGGAACTCTCCTTCCTCTAGCTCGTCTGGTTCACCAGGGATGGATCTTGGTGGTAGAAATAATAGAACTAGGTTCTACATCAATGATCTATCTCCCCCTTTCTGGGTCTGACTCAGAGTTGGAACCCACATCTTATTCAGAGGCTTTCACCTCAACCGACAATGACTACTTTGAGTGGAAATCAATAGTGTTATGCTAGGGGTTCTTATCGAAGTCACACCACATCCCGATATATTTCTTTGTCTTTTCGATGTCCTTCTTTTCTTGTGGCCTGGGATGGTTTTCCTAAGGGGGTCTATATTTTCTCTTTCCTTTATTCTGTGGGTTGGGGCCACCCTTTCCTGGATTTTTTTGTGAGGGGTTCCCAGTCCCAAATTTCTGCACCTCTTATTTGAGATTCTTCTTGATTTTGACATTATATCGGTAGGCCACGCCCAAGGATGAGATGTCCAGAAAATACATTTCCTCTTGGATGTATATATGCATACCGCAATGATACTTGAGCACCATATGTCGCTCAGAATATTTGATACCTAGCCTGGTGCACAAGGTATGGAAGATATTTGTGAACTCGGGCAATGCTTGGTGTGTTTCCTGCCGCAGTGTGGTCAATTTTGTATACATGTCATCCTAAATTCCAATAGGGTAGTATTTTTCCTTAATAACATCCTTGAAGGAATCCCATGTGAACGCGACTGTAAATAATGAGGCTTCCTCTATTTCCTTCTACTCAGAGAACGTTTCCCAGCAATATTTGACATTGGGAACGACTTTGAGGTGTGCAAAAGTAATGTTTTCTCTATTCGAGAAGTTATGGACAGAGAAATACCCTTGTAGAAGATTCAACCATTTGTCTACAACATTTGCATCTATCTTAACTTCAAATATAGGAACATCTAAGTTGATTTTTAACTTGAAGGGGTCGACGCCTCCATTTAAGGAAGATGTGTCACATGTTGGTAGCCGTCGAAGGATTTGTGCAAAACTATCCATCATCTTGTTCCTTTGTTGCATGAGGGATTCCTTGAGAAACATTTTAAATGGATCTCCTGTCCCTACGTCTTTCTTTTTTCCTACCATGAGAGATCTCTTGGGCATGCAAGAGCTTTTGTCCTCAAGAGAAACAAGCTCGAGACACAATTCTTTGTACCCTGACCTCATTAGGGACATGCATTAAGAAAGAGAAGGAGAAGAACGCTCTGATTCCACTAATCCATACTTTATGAGCAGAATGAAATTAGAAAAAATTATTATCAAAATATGTTTAACACATAATAATAGATATACAATAAAACTGGTTTCTATTCAAAAGGAAATAAGTTGAAACTGTAAAATGCAGCGAAAAACAAGCTTGCTAGAATGGTGGCGGCTTATCTTTGAGACGAGATGTAACAATTGTGCACATTCACAAGAAGATGATTACAATGAGGCTATCAAGGAATTTTTACAATAAACAAGAATGTCAAAAACCCTAGACATCCAAAAACCTAACCCTAGGAGATGAAGTGCCAAAAGTCATGTGGGCCCCATTTGGGTAAGTTAGTACATCAACTTCCCGGGGTCGTAACTTTTGCATACGATCTTCATTTTATGCACATGATATCCCATTGGAAAGTCATATATGAGGAATACACATTTTTCCTATGGAGAGCTCCAAAAATGTTGTGTATGGCCTCAAAACGACCCCAAAAGTTAGGGACCCGAAAACTAGGAAAAAACTGTCGAACTGGAAAACTGCCAAAATGAGCCAGTTGGAATAGGTGGGAGGCCACCAACATCCATATGGATAATATAGAGTATTTGAAAATTTGGAAATAAGAAAAACCAGTTACATATTACACTATGGATACTTTTGCATGATTTTTGTTTGAGAATGTAGTGACAAGGTTTGGATGTCTATTCATATTACTCAGAGATGAAGGTGCACATTTTATGAACACGATAATTGTAGCATTCATTGAGGAGTTACAAATATATCATAAAAATAGTACCCCATAATATCCTCAGGACAATGGAACAATGGAAGTTGTTGTCCCTTGACCACTTTTGGGACTGCGACAACTTGCGAAAGAAGGAGAGCAACGTGAAGAAGAAAGTAAGGAAGCAAGACCTATTTTTGGGTCCATTTAGGGTTTTGAGTTGATGTAACAAGAAAGGGATGTTGGCCCATGGGGTTACCCACGTTTAGGCCCATTTTGTAATCTATAAATAGGCAATGTAAATAGAAGAGAAGAGAGGAAGGATGATAGCAATGTAGTACATCTATGTGATGTATGACTGAAAGCTTAGTGCTAGTAACTAGATCTGTGTGATCGGATGTAAATTAGAGTGCTTTGTGCATGAGATCGGAAAGCTAAGTGAAGTTTGGTGTATTCTTGTGTTGAAGAGTAAGGAAGAAGGATCTAGCGAGTTGTGCAGATCTTTTGTCCTATGTGAAGTAAGGGTCATTGAAGGTCTGTGTTGTAACTGCTTGACCAAGATAATATAAAGAAGACTTTGTGGACATAGCCCTAGGGTGGGGGTGAACCACGGTAACAGTGTGTATAGTGCTTTGTGCTTCGCTCTAATGTGTTTATCTCTTTCTTGGATAGGTGCTTGATGTGATTAAGTAGATCTAGTTATTCTTTGTGCTGATGATATATAAATGAACGTTAGATCTGATATATAAGATTCTTAGTGCTTGATCTGTTGAATCTAACCTATATTTCTGTGGCTAATTACTGAATATTCCTTAGTAGAATTATTTATTGCAGTACTCTGTGCTTTCTGCGAAGTGTATTAATGAATGCATGTTAAGGAATAACTGATGCTAAGTGTGTTGTAAGCAAGATAATCACAGATTTGTGTCCCAGCTAAGGTTGCAGACATCTGAGTCTTGCAATCACCCTTGCCTCTACCCTGGGTGAGACTGCATCTACTTCGCAAGTGTTGCCGAAAGTGTAGGTAGTTAGAAATTTGTTGGTGCACTCTTGAGTGTTGAACCCTGGGTCTGCCCCTGTGCCAAAAAATGGTTCCGTTGTCGGGACTTGAAACTGTGATTGCTGGGAACTGAAGAAGAAGAAGATTTGGGCGTAGATTTGTTTCCCTAGTGCGCAATGTTCTTTTTGACCTTTGAATATTTGTGCCAAGAAATAAAGGTTAGATCTAAAGAAAGAGAGGTCAAATCTGAAGGAAAGAGGTCATATCTAAAGAAAATAAGTTATATATGAAGAAAAGAAGTCAGATCTGCGAAGAAAGAGGTCATATTTGCAAGAAAAAGGTAAGATCTGTAAGCTATGTGCTCTGATAAAGGTAAGAATAGTCAAAAGTTTTTAAATTTGAAATCTTTGTGCTCTGTAGAAGTAAGATAAGTGAAAATTTTTGTTTCTAAAGCATGGATCTAGGTATGTTTGATAGATTATGTCCTAGATTCAAAACTAGGGAATTAATAGATGAAAGAAAGTTTGATATGAATAGATCTGATAAGTATAGTGATAGATATGTTATACCTATGCATCGAAAGAATGTTTGGACTAAAAAGTGGATGCAGGATCCTAGAAATATTTTTTTACAGGCTAGCCACCATGATCCTGGTGCACAGTACAGAAGGAGTTGGGGAACATCTAAACGAAAGAGAGGATTAAACCTCTATTATAGTTGCAGAAGACCAGAACATCTTGCTAAGGAATTCCCTGGGAGAAGACCTAGTTGCCCTTATTGTAAGGCTATGGACCACGAATTATTGGATTGCCCTAGAATGATTTCTAGGCTTGAGAAGCTGAATATGGAGCAAGAAAACCCTGAAGGAGATCAAGAGACCAAGATTATAGAAGAAACCTAGAAATAATCAGAAAATATATTACTACAGATGAAAGATACCTTGAATGACCACCGACATGTTAGGCTATCAGAGATATTCAAAGAAAAGGATAAAATCAAAGCAAGAATAAGGGACTTTGACATTGATTGTACTCTTGATGAAGAAACACAAGTGAACATTATGCCAGAAAGAACTTGGGAAGCTATAGGAAAGCTTGCCATGATCCCTTCCCTAGGAGGAACAAGTTTTTTCATAGGAAAGCTAGTAAACCTATGTGGAAGGATCCCTCGGATACCTATGACTTTCAATGGAACTTCGACAGAGGAAGAATTTGAGATCATTAAATTTTTTGAAGACAGTGCCCCGTTTACCATGCTCATAGTAAAACCTTGGATTGATAGAGAACAAGCCAGACGAAAAGAAGAAGAAGAAGTTTTGGAATAGAAGAAGCAAGAGTTAAAATACTTTATGACCATAAGGATCGCACACTTGATTGAAGAATAGAAGAGAATATCACAGATATTCAATATTAGCAACTCTGATGTTGAAGCTAAGAGAACACTTGAGGATCTGCATAAGATCGAGTTACCTATTTTTGATACAAAAGAAGTATTATCAAGAAACCCTAGGGAAGACTTTCAACAGGGCGAAGTAACTAAGACCACAGAATATAAACATCAGAATGGTAAAAGAATTACTAAGATGAAGCTCACTGGGAAGAGGGCTAGGAAGTTAAGAAAGAAAAGGGATAATACTGTAAGGTTACAAGAGGTTTTAGAGGACACTTCGCATCAAGAAGAATTGCAGAATTGGAGCTTTGCCGAGATATCAGAACAATAAAATAGAGTACTTCACCATGACAAAGCAATATAGCCGTTGGAATCGATACACGCATTCGACTGCTACTACGAATGGATTGAAAAATAGTTATGGGTTACCGCTAGACCATTGGAAATCACCAAAATGGATAAAACGGAGTTAATGAAGGCCCCATGTCTATTGCAAGAAGACTGTTGCTGAGATTTCCTACTTAACCCATCACACCATGCACTAAGAATACTTTTTGCTAACTGATAATCTGAGCACGAACCTTGAAGCTTTACTTACCCTAAGATCATTGCCTTACTATTCACTGTAGTCTCTCAATTCCTGTTGCACCCAAGCCAGTTGAACCAAGTTTGTATGTCGGGCGAGCTCAATGCTACTGAGAAAATTGTTGAAGAAGTTCTAATTGATTTAGTGACTGAGAGAGTCATGTCAGAATGCAGAATATCTACAGGCATACATGCATCATCCTCAGGCGCACTGCTGGCTTCCTCCTCCACTGCTCAAGAAGGACCATCCCGACTGCCTTCGGAAAGACGATCTAAGCTCGGAAATGACTTCGCCAATGTGAATATGATCCCAAGAATATTTCCTAAATATATCCCACCATTAAGTGGACCAGTGAATCAAGAAACTGTACCCAGAGACTTTGACTATGATGTAGTCACAGTGTACCTCCCGAAAGGGGTGCGCGCAGTTCATGCTGACCAAGAGAAGCTCACTGCGCTGAAATTTAGTGATTTTAACCTTGGAGATCACAAGGTTTATAATATGCTAGCCCTGCATAAGTATTTGACTATTACAAAAGGAAATAACCCCAAGATTGTACTGCAACAATGGACCCATAACCTTGCGTAGTCATCCCTCCTCAACGTAATGAAGATTCCACATTTCGGGAGGCATCAAGAAGTAAATGCATGCGTTAGAATTTTGTTGTCCTACTACCATAGAGGATACCTATGGTTGGACCAACACATCACTGTGGATCCGATTCTGATCAATCAGATCATTGGGCTAAGCATGCAGGGCCCTGACCCGCAAAATTTTTACCCTGGAAAGACAACATATCGTGCCCTCTCTCAATGAATAAAACACAAATATGGTGATCTGGAGAAAGGAACGTGAGGTTACAAGGTAGCCTCCATTGAGAATGCAGTAGTGCGCTTTGGTTGCCAGCTGATCATAGGAAAGTTAGTCCAAAAAAGATACCTACACAGGTGACTGGATTTGTAGTTGACCTCGCAGGGAAGTGTGCGGAGGGACTACAAATGAACTGGGAAAAATACCTTATAAATCATCTAGAGCTTGGCTATATACAAGCGCAGGACCAAGGGTATGAGTTCCAATTTAGCTGGTTGCTCATACCCATCGCTTTCGTCGCATGGGAACTACCTTAGGGAGCCACTTTCCCAGAGATCGAACCCTTCGAACCATTGGTCACGAAGTTCTGTACGCTGTGGTACTCTAGCGACATGAAAAAATAGTGGCAGTACAATGTTGTATTCCATACTTAATACACTCAGTTGAAGAATGCCATTCAATCTACACCACACATCACACCCAACACATTTCATAGGTTTATAGATTTGAAGAAATTCAGCGCAGATCGTCACTTCACCTACATCACAGTGGGCACAAATGAGCACAAACAACAACTCCAATAATATTACAAGCTGACAGAATATGACTTGGAGGAGATTACCAAGGAACGGTCGACAGACCTCCTTGTTGCATCCTACCACGCAAAGATGTCCGACTAAGAAGGATTTGGAAGTTCAAGATATCCACATCACATCCAAGAAGACTGCTTCGCACTCACCTTCAAAGGGAGGTGATGATGAAGAACTAGGGGGCCCAGAAGTTGAACAAATCAAAGGTGAGGTTACGCCACCTAGAGACGAGGGAGATCCCTCCAAGAAGACGAATATTACACCACTAAATCCCTCGGCTTGAAATAAAGCTAAGGCCACTCGCACCATGCTTAAAGCTACCCTTACCTTAGATGATTTCGACTTCTTAATTGTCGCACTGAATGATGTTTCACTAGAGCTCGCAAAAAATAAAGAAGCAAAGTAGGAGGAGCTATTCTGCTGGATCACGGGCAAAATCAAAGAAGTGAAGCAGGCACTCCAGTCTAACCAAGCAGTTCCTATGGCACCATTAACAATGGAAATATCAGGAACATGCGATGAGCCCACACAGTTACGCAAGATCACCGAGAAAGTCGAATGTCGCCTTCGATGAGCTCAAGAAGACATAATGCAAGCCACCTAGGCTTTGGCGCAAGAACAGAGCGCACATGAAGAAAAATAGTGGAAGGCAGAATAAGAGAAGCTTGCCTTACAAGCGAAGTGGGAGGAAAAAGCATAGTTACAGTAGAGCAAGGACCAATTTCTAGAAAAGCAACTTGAAGTACAGGAAAGAGTTCACAAAGAATTGTGCTCTGTGACGATCATAGAAGTAAAGATGTAATATTGTCTTCTACAACAAGTGACCCAACTGGAAGAAGTAATCCAACAAATTCAACAACACATCATAGATCTGGAGCTATGCACTGTGCTTGAGAAACCCTAAGAGATAAGAGATCTAAGAGAAGCCACTGCTCGAAGAACAGTCGACTGATTAAAAACTTTGTCTTCAGAATGTAGGAAGATAAGAACCAGAAGCACCCAGACTTATGAAACCCTCGCTGAGAATCCATAATTGCAGACATTGGAGGCATAGCTCCATGAAGCAAAGCAGCATGCATATGTGCTACAAGAATAGCTGAAGTCCGTGACACCAGTCGAAAGAATGAAGAGGTTCGCAGAACAACGCAAAACCCAAAAAAAAGTACACACATTGCAAAGTAAAGTAATGGAACTTTCTCAAAGACTGCAACCATTCCAAGAGAAGGCATGCCAACTATTCGCTGAACTTGAAATCCAGGGAGTTGAACTCGAAAAGGGTGTCATCACTGTGAAACAACACCTGTAAGGACCACTCAATGACATAATAATCCAAGAATTTATTGAATAAGAGGCTATCGCACTACAACAGGTTGAAGTAGCTCAAGCAAAGCTCTAGGCATTCGAAGCAAAATTGGTCAGACCTGAGTGACTCGGGACGAGTCACAGGTGAGTGTTGGGGGCCTGTTGGCCCTTGACCAAGTTTTGAAGAATACTTGGTCATATTTGACCACTTTTGGGACTGTGATAGCTTGCCAAGGAAGGAGCGCAACATGAACTTGTGGAAATTAAGGAAGCAAGACCTATTTTTGTGTCCATTTTAGGGTTTTGAGTTGATGTAACGGGAAAGGGATGTCAGCCCGTGGGGTTACCCACGTTTAGGCCCATTTTGTAATCTATAAATAGGCAATGTAAATAGAGGCGAAGAGAGGAAGGATGATAGCAATGTAGTACATCTATGTGATGTATAACTGAAATCTTAGTGCTAGTAACTGGATATGTGTGATCAGATGTATCTTAGAGTGCTCTATGCATGAGATTGGAAAGCTAAGTGTAGTTTGGTGTAGTCTTGTGTTGAGGAGAAAGGAAGAAGGATCTAGAGAGCTGCGCAGATCTTCTGTCCTATGCGAAGTAAGGGTCATTGAAGCTCTGTGTTGTAACTTCTTGACCGAGATAATATAAAGAAGACTTTGTGGACGTAGCCCCAAAGTGGGGGTGAACCATTGTAACTGTGTGTATAGTGCTTTGTTCTTCGCTCTAATGTGTTTATCTCTTTCTTGTCTAAGTGATTGATGTGATTAAGTAGATCTAGTTATTCTCTATGCTGATGATATATGAATGAACATTAGATCAGATATATAAGATGTTTAGTGCTTGATCTATTAAATCTAACCTATATTTCTGTGGCTAAGTACTAAATCTTCCTTATTATAAGTATTTACTACGGTGCTTTGTGCTTTCTACGAAGTGTATTAATGAATGTATGTTAAGGAATAACTGATGCTAAGTGCGTTGTAAGCAAGATAATCATAGATCTGTGTCCCATCTAAGGTTGTAGACATCTGAGTCCTGTAACCACCCCTGCCTCTACCTTGGGTGAGACTGCATCTGCTTCGAAGGTGTTGCTGAAAGGGCCAGTAGTTAGGGCTTTGTTGGTGTACTCTTCAGCATTGAACCCTGGGTCTTCCCCTGTGTCAACAAAATATTTTAATAATATCTTGGAGAATGCTTTGAATTTTTTTTGCAATGTAGGGAGAGACGATTGGGACTTAAGAGTTCCTGCAATGCTATGGGCTTATAGGACTACATGTAAGAATGTAATAGGGAAGAAACATTTTAGGTTGGTCTATGGGCAAGAAGAAATAATTCCTATGGAGTTTATTGTCCCTATCTTGCACATTGTAGTGATTATTGAGCTATCGAACTCTAGAGTAGTAGAGGAGATACTATCACAGTTTGTACAACTTGAAGAAGACTAGTTTGTTGCTGATTTCCATTAATAGGTTCAAAAATAAAAAGAGAAGGTTTGGCATGATCAACACATTAAACAAAAAAAAATTCATGTGAGAGATTTGGTATTAATTTATGACAATAAGTTCATGCAACATCCAGGAAATTTTAGAATGCATCGGTTAGGTCCCTATGTGATTCAACATGTCATAGAGACAAATGTTGCACAATTGGAAACCTTGAATGAAGAATTATTTGGAGGAATGGTCAATGGAAGTTGACTGAAACTCTTTAGAGACGACTGAAATTCTATGTAGTAATCTGGGTTATGCTAGAACACATGTATTATAGTAGTTGTACCATAGTAGCAAGAAAAACATGGAAAACGAAATTAAAAGTAGAAAAATGAACAAAATCAAATAAAAGCTATATATAGTAAAAATAAAAAGAGTGTTCGAGTACCAAGGCATACAAAATTGTGCAGAAGGAATGTTTATCACACATCATAATGGAACTGTGCCATTTTTGAAAACAATACACATAAGAAATAGACTGTAAAGCACAAAGATGCAACAACAAGATCCATTGCGTAGTTAGGCAATGAAACGACCTTTAAAAGCGTTAAAGCACATAAACAATGAGTACGAAGCGGGAGTGACAGGTCATTAAGGCATTGCATAATTTTAGATGGTAAAAGTTGTTGGAAATCATGACAAATTGGCAGTATGAGGAAAAAATCACAAGATAGATTTGGCGATAAAGGAACATTTATTTAACAACTCATCTACCACATTGGAGGATTAGAAAAGGTAGTTAAGGCCGGATGAGACTTATCCAGGTAGCACAAAGACACAAAACAATAGGAAATGTTTAAGTGTAAGTCACTATTGCATGAAAGAGAGAGAAAATAGAGTGAACCAAAGTGAATTTGAGAACACTAGAGCTGAGATACAACTACTCACAAAGAGATGCAAAGCTATTCTAGGAATCTATCACAGAAGTCAAATGGCACTGCCCAAAGTTGGAGCATCATCTGCAACAACGATAAAAGAAGCAAGGAAACTAGAGAAAACACCAAGGAAGGAAAGTTTCCACATAAACCACCTACCAATGAGGATGGATGACGTGCCACCGATATAGGTACCAACCAATGGGAAGTACCCACTACCAGTAGCACCAGTTCCATCTGGTGTAAGAAGTGAAGGAGATATGATTGGGAAGATTGTCGATTTAAAGTTTATGGACCATGACATCACTAATGCACATAAATTCTCAAAGTTGGCCAGAGAACAATATTTATGCATGAGGAGAATCCTAGGCACAAGAGAAATCCTAGTAGAGCCACAAGAGTGTCCATCGGGGTTAGAGAAGGAAGGTATATTGAACTTATTAGAGATTTCGCATTTTGGCCAGAGGACGAAAATTAATGCATGCGTGAAGGTGTTGATAAGTTGTGTTCATAGGGGACACTCTGGCTTGATCCCCCAGTATCAATCGATATTGCATTGATTTCACATATTACAAGACTGCCAAAAGATGGTGAGGATCCATGCCTGTTGTTCAACAAGGCAGAAGAGTGATCTATCTTTGAGTCAATGAAAGATAAAGTCTAGACACACATAGGAAAGAGGGGGCTATATGTGAAGAATATTAATGATAAAAATGTGAGGTTATCAACGCAGGTACTAGCCTGCAAGATGCTGTGAAAATGTCACAAACATGAAGTACCAATTGTAGTCATTGCATCTACACAGAAGTATGTGGAAGGGGTCCAAATGAAGTGGGCCACCTTCTTGGTGAACTAGTTTATACAGGATTACACGGAGGCCTAGGAAAAGGGAAAAAAATTCCATTATGCATGGTTGTTGATCTTTATTGTGCTGGTCAGGTGGAAAGAGAGAAGGTATTACCAACACATGTGCACATCAGGTAGAAAAAAATTATATCGAAGGTATGTCAATTTATGGCACACAACAATTAAGAGAATACAAAATGAGATCAATGACACATTTTTTTCTACTTGCAAAATATCACCTATTTAGTGGTGCACCCACTATGCATATCAACAGAGACGGTAGCAACATACAAGGATATCACATGGTTTAGAGATGTCATGCACCACATGTATGTGTAGGCCAAGAAAGATACAATGTGCTAATGGTTTCCAACCAGTTATAGGTTGACAACGAAGGATGTGAACTTGATTGTAAATGACTGGGAAGAAGGTTCGAATATCCCAATAGAGAATACAGGACAAGCAGACGAGGAGGAAGAACAAGATAAAAGTGATGAGGAACAAGATGACGAGCAATGTAATGATCAGACGAATGATACTGGTGATATTCTTGGCCCATCCACAACAAAATCTCAACAAACATGAGTCAAGTGGAAGGACAAGGGATAAGAACCAGCAGGGGGGCATGAAAAAATACCAAAGCACATAGAGAGACCTCAATATATACTTTTATGAATGATGATATGAACATAATAAACTACCAGGTAAGGGGTTCTACATAATAAATATTGGAGTAAGTACCAAGGAAGCAAGAAGAACATAAAAAGAAAGTGCAGGCTCAGTTAGTAGTACTCTAGTAGATGTTGGAAACAATTATCATCACTAAGTATCACAATGCTAAGGAAGGGAAATTCACAATTCTTGGAAAGGAAGAAGAAAATGCACAGTCGATCATGATCCAGTTAACAACTAGGCATAGGATACTATAGCTTGAAATACATGCACTATAAACATCTAACAGAAAAATTGCAACAAAACGTAAATACACTAGGACATATGAACCTAGTTGTATCAAGGTTGTCAATGTGATGAATACAAGATTTGCAAGTAGGCCTATTATAATAAATTCAGAATAGAGGATAGAAAGAACATTAGGATCTAACTAGAATAATGGAGGAAAGGGTCAAGTTGCAATAACAATATAACATTGCACTACAACAAAAGGAGGAGGTTGAAGGTTGGGTCGAGGAGGTACTTAAGGATAAAACTGAGGCTGAGGAAAGCACCAAGAAAGTCCTTAAGGAGAAGGAAGAAGCTGAAATAATAGCGTAGAAAACCCAAGTAGTTGTCCAAAAACTATACAAGGAAATTCTAGAAGTTCCCATAGTAGTAGAATCTACTATGGAGGAACACATGCTAACTATTTATGAAGTCATTAAGGGCTTCAGAGCATAAATTCAGGACTCACATTCAAGGAATTCCATCGAAAGTGCAAGAGAAGGAATGGAAATGACAAAAGTTTCCAACATTAAGATGATAGGGGAAGAACACAAAAAAATCTATGAGGAGAGAATATAGGTGTGGAAATAATTAATAGAAGACCCTAACATGAAGGCCATAGAGTCCAAGTTAAGAGAAGCACAAGTACAGGCACAACAGGAAACATAAAGGGATGCTACACTTCCACCAGTGGAGAATATTCCATCCATTTTGGCTAAGAGGTAGGCATATGTAGAAGTTGAAAATATGGGGGACCAACAAAATATTCTTCAACAACAATTTGGACCATTGTAGGAAGAAGCAGTGAAGATAATAGGGGATCCGACCACTATGGGAAAGGTAATAAATGAAGCATAGGAAGTCAAGGAAAAACTCATAGGTTTGATGGCACAGCGGGCCAAGGAGATCACACAAATAGAGATAGAGATGATCAAATAAGTAGAGGTAGCAAATGAAGTCTCCCAAAATTTTGTTGTGGCATGAAAGAGTAGGAAAGAGGCCTGAGTGGCTCAAGACGAGCCATAGGTGAGTGTTGGGGGCCTATTGGACAAGCAGTTTTGGAAGAAAGTTTTGAGAAAAATCCTAAGTACAGAAGAAGTGTGTAGAAGAGAAGAAGAAGAAGAAGGATGATGAAGTGCACAATTGAGATGCATCGAGAAGAACAATGCATAGTAAGAATAATAAAACAGAGAATAGAGAAAGGAGAAGAATAAAGTAGAATAAATCAGGAGAAGAAAGAAGATGAAAGGGAAGTATGACAACTCAACATTATAAAGATGGAAGGATGCTCAAAAGAAGCATGCAGATGGAAAAGTAGAAGAAAGTAGTTGAACATCTAGTTAACTGAATTATCCATGCAATGTAATGGGTTTTTGGGATGAACCAAGTAGGATTTTAAGTCATACAATTGATGTATAAATATATAATGGGTTGGGATATTAGGGGTTCCATGTTGAGTTCCAGCCTATAATATGTTTAACAGTTCTATCATGTTTTTTAATGTAAGGAATGATGCAGAGAGAGAGAGAGACTCGCACTACAAAGAGGCTAGGCTAGGAGAAGAGAAAGATATCCATAATACATCTATGTAAGTATAGTGCACAAGATTGGAGCACTTAACGAAAGAATAATAAAGAAGACAACCATTGTGGACATAGCCCAAAGTTGTGTGAACCATGTTAAATGTTGTGTGACATGTCTTTTATGTGATAGCTTATGATTTCGGTCTGGATCCATAGTAGATTGTCTTTTATCTTATGTTTAATCATGCCACAAATATTCATAACTGGTAAACAACGAGTTTTATGCAGTAATTTGGAATACACCGATAATATGAATCTGAATCGTTTAAGTAAGTTAATAATGAATTAGAATAGAGTTATGTGCACAAAAATACTAGGGAAGAATGAATTGGGTGATTTCCTCCCATTGCTTTACTATTGTAGAAGCCTGGTTCTCACCGTCCCAATAGATACCTCGGGTGATACTTCATTTGTGCAAGAAAGTGATGTCGAAGGGCCCAGTGTCTGGTGGGTTTTGTTGGTCATAGATAAATCGAACCTAGGGTATTACAACCCACGCAGAGTGCCAACACATAATCATGATTACACCAAACAAATCCATTTCCAGAGTATTGGAATGTTGCAAGAAATTTCAAATTCACCTACTAAACTACTTAACATATAGGTTATGTGTATTCTCTTCTTAAAGATTTTTTTTGGTTCGGCAATAAGGCTTGGACTCCATTTCAATATTGGGGGAATAAAAAGTGGTTATAAACCATTTGAGAAATAAAAATTTTCCATAAGACATTAAACTGAGAGAAATAATCACAAGAATTCAGAAGGAGTTGGAAGCCTTTCACAGTCTCATCCCTCATCATGTTCTTCGTCACAACAATGTCAATGTGGATTTTCAAGACAATCAGTCTATCTGAGATGAAATGAGAATTCTCTGTATATATGAACATGCATCACTACAACATATATCTTGAATCTACCTTAAAGCTACGATAGATTATGGTCTCAGTTATGACAGAGATCATAATTTCACATTGAGTTGATACACTGATTCAGATTGGACAGGAAGCATTGCTGACAGAAAAAGAACTTTCAGATGTTGTTTCAGTTTGGGATCAACCATGATTTCGTGGCAGAGTAGGAAGCAATCCAATATTTCTCTCAGAACAGCGGAAGAAGAGTACATTGCCGCATGTTTTTCTAGTTGCGAAACTATATGGCTTCGAAAGTTGCTGACCGGTCTATTTGACCTAGAGATGGAAGCAACCACGATCCTGTGTGAAAACCAGAGCTGCATAAAGATGATAGA
>SNQJ01S0009421.1:33865-60172 GCA_010110895.2 Picea sitchensis | reverse complement strand
TTGTGAACAAAGAAATAACCTTCTATCAGATTTAACCATTTGTCTAGGGCATCTGCATCTATTTGACCTTCAAATACAGGAATATCAAAATCAATATGTACCTTGAAAGGAGAGGTGCTTCCAAAGTGGTTGTTTGATGAAGATGCACCTGTTGCTATCGGCAAGTGTTGAAGGATGTGGGAAAAATTCTCCATCCACCAATGAATATTTTGAGCGACATTCATCGGTGTTGTGCCAGGGGATTTTGTGGAAATCACACCATTTTTCGATGTCCTTATTTGTCTTCCCGTGACCTTTCTTTTCCTGTGTCTTGGATTGGTTTTCGTGAGACCTTTTTGAGGGCCGTATTTATCATGCTTTGGTTGTTGCGGATTTGCAGACCTGAACTCCTGTTTGTTCTGGTGTTTAAATTTTTTCTCAATTTTAACAACATATCGATAAGCAACACTGAGTGATGAGATGTCCAGAAAATCCATTTTAGTTTGGATGTATCTGTGTAGATCCCCACAGTATTTTAGAACCAAATGTCGTTTGGAGTCTTTGATACCCATCTTGGTGTGCAAGGTATGGAAGGTATTGGTGAAATTCAGAACTTCTTGGCCCCTCTCTTGTTGCAGTGTGTTCCATCTCATTTATTGGTCCTCATAGTTTCCAATAGGGTAATAGATTTCCTTTACCGCATCCACAAAAAAATCCCAAGTGGGCTTGGGCCCATATATTCCAGAATCCTCTGTGGAACTTTGCTCCCAGTAAGTTTCCCACCAATGTTTGACATGGGGGAGACCTTTAAGGAGTGCGAAGGTGATATTTTCTCTGTCGAAAAAAATTGTGAACAAAGAAATAACCTTCTATCAGATTTAACCATTTGTCTAGGGCATCCGCATCTATCTGACCTTCAAATACGGGAATATCAAAATCAATCTGTACCTTGAAAGGAGAGGTGCTTCCAAAGTGGTTGTTTGGTGAAGATGCACCTGTTACTATCGGAAAGCGTTGAAGGATGTGGGAAAAATTCTCCATCATTTCGTCCCTCTGTCATGTGAGAGCTTGTTCAAGCAACAGATTGATAGAATCGTCTGCTCCATCATTTTTATTTGCTTCCACCATGGAGGGTTTATTGGGCATGCGAGAGCGATTTTCTTTAAGAGAGACAAGCTCGAGACCCAACTTGCTATACTCGAACCTCATCGGGGACATGCACTGAAAAATGATCAAGAGCAGCCTGCTCTGATACCACTGATCCAGATTATTTTTGGCATGAAATGAGAGTTGAGATGTAATAAAGAAATGCACATAGATATCGTGGATATCCAATAATATAACAGAAAGGTATCAGAGATGCAACCATAAACACAAAGATACAGTAATACATGATTTCTATTAATGAACGAAATATACATAGACTATAAAAATACATAGTGAATGACTCGCTAGAATGGTGACAGCTTATCTCTGAGAAGAGATGTGACGAATACTCGCATTCACAAGAAGAGGATTACAATGAGGCTCTGAAGACCTTTTTACAATAAAAAGGAATGTCAAAAACCCTTGACATCCAAAAACCTAACCCTAGGAGATGAAGCGCCAAAAGTCATGTAGGACCCGTCAGGGTAAATTGGTACATCAACTTCTCGGGGTCGTAACTTTGGCACACTATCTCTGTTTGACGGATATGATACATTGTTAGAAAGATCTATCCGAGGACTACAATTTTTGGAATAAAATACTTGATTCGTTTGACCATGCCCAAAAACGTCGTTTAGGGCCTCAAAACGGCTCTGGAAGTTCAGGACTTGAAAAAATGCCAAAAATAGTAAATTACCAAAATTCCTAGAAAACTTTTTTGAGCCAGTTGGAAAAGGTGGGTGGCCATCGATATCCACCTGGATAAGTGGCCCTAATTTTGATTCTTTATTCCACCTCTTTATCCAATAGTAATTATTGTATCCTTGCTCTATCCAGGTGGCCCTAATTTTGATTATCTATTCCACCTCTTTATCCAATACAATTTCGACCTTCTTGCCTCAGGCAGTTTCAACATGTCTACAAAATTTTCTCTAGAAGAACCCAATCTTGGCCCATCCACCAAGGTCTTGAATTCCTTCTCCACTTTTTCAGTCTCCAATTCCTTCTCCACTTTTTCTAGTTGAGATTTCCTATCTCTATACCTCTCTCCTCCTCTCTCCTTCCCAAGATGGAACTTTCACCTTAACAAAGTTTAAGGCCATGATAAATTGATCACGAGATGATATATCTGAAGATGAGTCATAATGCTGCAAACAATCCATGATGATTTGAGCGAATTCCTCCTCCACCAACCAACCTGGATTGAACTTAAAGGGTGTTCCTTGCCTAGGGTGTTCCTTATTGAGCTCCAACATGATAGAAAAATGGTCCAAGCATCTATTAGGGTAGATCCATGCTCTTGACTTATACACTTTCTACAATACCAAATTATTAACCACAAATCGATCCAACCTTTTGAAAATCCCTCCACTCCCGAATTATTAACCACAAATCGATCCAACCTTTTGAAAATCCCTTCACTCCCAGACATATTATTTCTCTAGTTAGGTCTAATATTTAAGGGCTCCACATCAAATAGACCACCCAACTCCAAATAATTAAGAAAAAAATATGTGAGTCTGTCCACACGAGCACTAGTTGCCCATAGTTCCCTCCAGTGCAAAGAAAAAATTCATATCACTCCCCATGATGAAATTGTTTGATTTCAAACATTGTAAACTAAATATATTATCCCATAATTGCTACTTTTCCTTGTAGGACCCATATATTTTTAGAATAGTAAAGGATAATCCCAAAGATTTACTGAAAACTTTGATACAGAGACCTAACGAAATGGAAAAAAATTTATCAGGGTGATATTTTGGTTCCACTCCATAATTAAACCCCCAACAAACCCTCATAATAAACTACAAGGAAATCCCAAATATTTCTCAATTTAGGTATTATCCATTCTCCCTTCCCCATAGTCTCTTCAATCAAAACAATTATCCATTCTCCCTTCCCCATAGTCTCTTCAATCAAAACAATCATAGGTCTATCACGATCAACCTACTTTCAAACCTTGATAATAAACTACAAGGAAATCCCAAATATTTCTCAATTTAGGTATTATCCATCCTCTCTTCCCCGTAGTCTCTTCAATCAAAACAATCATAGGTTGATCAAGATCAACCTACTTTCTTAAGGAAAAATTCTTGTCTTCTCCCCATCCCCTGGATATTTAGGGAAATGGTCTTCATGGGGAATAGAGAAAGGGGCATAGCTTGCTCTAAGAGCCCCAATTATCAGTTTTTTATGTCCTTGTTCTATTTCTTTAATCATAGTTTCCTGAGCCCTTCTCACGATTGACCTCCTCCCTATGATTGAACCCCCTAACTCCTTTAAAGAGTCAACCCCCAACCCACCAAATCGAGATAGGTTTGTGGTAGAGGTCCCCCTTCATGGGTGAAAAAGGTAAGCTCCACCACCTCTAGATTGAGAGGAAGAGGTAGGCCCCATTTATCCTTCTGAGGGATCCGTTGAGAAACAAAGGAAGGGATCTTTTGAGCAACAACCAAGATTCGAGGAAGTACTTAGTACTCTACCATCATTCGTCGATGCTTCCAAATTACCATTAAAAGGAAAAGGGGTAAGAATAGAATATAACTTACCTAGAGAGTTTTTAGCATCCAAATGTATCGACACCCTAGGGACCCCCTAATAATTGTTGATAGGAGCATATGCAATTGCTATCGACCACAATTATGCACCGATTGTACCTTGATGCAAGCATGGACTCATTCTTTTGATCAAGGTATAGAAAGATCACCAACAACAATTTCCTACCCAAGGGGATGGAAGGATTTTTCTTAAGACCTTATTCCATTAACTTAGTACTATCCCCTTCTGCATACTCCACAAATTTCCCAAGTTCGAAAGGAGATCCCACTAGGGACAAATAATCTCCCTCTAATCCTAACGCCAACCCCTCCTTTTTTAACCATACCTTCTTGACAAAATCCTTTACACAATATTTAAACACATGGCATCGAGCAAAACTTAAAGGAATATTCATATAGCCCAAGATTTAGGAATGACACATGTCTCTCCAAAACAAATCTAGTGTTTCAAATAGACCTTTAATTTAACAATAGAGCGAGAAACATTTTCCACAAAACTATTATCCACTAATAATATTTTTACCATGACATCACCAATAGATCGAATAACCAATTCCATTCACAATTCCATCAACAGGTTAGAGAATTTCATCCACATMGAGGTGTAACCTATGATCCCATCCTACGGGTCAAACATAGGAGACCATGGTTTGAGTGATAATAATCATCTATCTAGGAACCAAGTACCCTTCAAAATCGGGTTAGCATCCTCCAAGGAATTGAAGATAAACCCTAAYTAGCCCTGAGTTAAGATATGAAATGTTGGGCGATAACCAAGGGAGGGATACCAAACATCCCTTATCCACCTTCAAACCCTCTATATACCAACCCACAAGTGTCTTCCGAAACATATCAACTATCTAGTCACCAACTAGCAATGAAGCTCCATCTTCCCAAACATATCAATTGTTTGGTCACCAACTAGCAGTGAAGTTCCTCCGCCCTTGCTCCTCACTGCCTTACATTTTTTCTTTCCTGGCCCTACTTTGGAGTTCAACTAAATTCCACCTTGTAACGATTCTTTATCGAGTTTATCCTCGATAAACCCCACTCCCCCTTGTTCTGGTATTTTTCCAAAGGCTCTAGCAATAGGGTTGTGGAAAATCTTTGGCGAGGAAACAAAAATGACTCTAGAACCTTCAAGAGAGTTCAATAACATCGATAACTAGGGATCGAAAGACTTAATATTTGTTGAGTTAAATTCACATCGCCTCGAAAGGTTAGGTACCCCATGGAAGGTATTGACATAATCCAGGATCAATACCCTCACTTGAATATTCCATCAATTGTCCAAACTATAATAGATCATGTACCCCTCCATATTCCTCTTCATCCTCCAACCAGATTTGAAATCCATGGACAAGTTTAGAGATATTTGCTTAAGGTTGTACATATATTCAAGCTTTACACAATGAATCATCTAGGTTATCAACTAACTAGATTTCTTCTTCCATAATCCCAACCCTAGGTTTTCTCGTGAATTTTACAGTTTTAACTTTGAAACCCTAGCCTCCCATCACTCTAGTAATCCATCTTGATTACTAATCATGTTTACTAATACGTCCTCTATTATTTCCGTTAAGCAATAAAAGTGTACAGTTCAATTATTCTTGAGATATGCTTAATTGATTTGATTTGAATTTAGTGCTAACACAAACCTTGTAGTTATAAATATCAACACACAATAGTCAAACTCCTAAAAAACTAAGATGAGACATTAATACCTCAATCAAGGGAGAGCAAGTAGAAGTTGAAATATGTAGTAATGTAGCTAAAGATCATAACCAACTCCACTAGAGAATCACTTTAACCAACTTCACTAGAGAATCACTTTATCATGGTAATATTTATAAGGTAATGTCTATAATGGGATAGTCATAGCTCAAGTTGAAGCTTCACAGGCAATAAGACCACCATACTAACAAGGGGGTGCCATGTGAGCTTTCATGCATACTAACAAGGGGTGCCATGTGAGCTTTCATTATTAACGCATGTAATAAGACCACCATACTAACAAGGGGGTGCCATGTGAGCTTTCATGCATACTAACAAGGGGTGCCATGTGAGCTTTCATTATTAACGCATGTGACTAAATTCACATGTGAAACTTCAACAATATTTTAGAGGGTCCATATCTTTAAATATAAGTTTTCATTATTCACACATGTGATTAAATACACATGTGGAACTTCAAAAATATTTTAGAGGGTCCATATCCTTCTAAACTATTATTTTAGAGGGTCCATATCCTTCTAAACTATTATTAGGATTAGAGCTATCAAAACCTGTTGTGGATTAATCAAATGATAAAATTGGTTTGCTACCAAACTAGTTCGGTTTTGAACCAATCCGTGGAGCTACAATTAGGTTGTGGGACTAGAATGTGGTTTCGGGAAAAACTAAAATGAAAAAGAAAAACCAAAGTCAATGTATTGACTTCAAAGGATTTCTTCCTATTAAGATGAGGATATAAATACCTGAAATTTGATGTCACGAGGCTCTTCTTAAATATCTTTAAGCATCGAGGCTGGTTATAATGTTATAACCAACAAACCAAAGTAATATATTTGGCATGGGTTTAAACATGTTTTATAAATGAAAATTTGTTCAGCATTCCAATTATGCATCTAACCACAAGACAACACAAATTGTTGCACATAGATATCCATGTGCTCCGGGACAATAGTACACGCACACACATTGATCTCAATGCAACTATAGTCTAGGAGAGTTTGGTGAGTTTTCACACATAGATATCTAGGTGATAGGATAATAGTACAATGAAACACATGGATTTCACTATAATTATATGGATTTCACTATAATTAGAGTCCAATAAATGCTCATTAATAATTTGTATTCATCAAAGTATGTTGAATGCTCATTAACAATTTGTATTCATCAAGGCTCTATAACTTATTTGGGTTGTACCTTATTCACTCCCACTCCCACTCTCATTCAATGTTATAATACCCTCATATGTTAATGGCTCTTTAACTCATTAAGTTGTACCTTATTCACCCCACCCTTACCTTTATTCAATGTTATAACTTATTCACCCCCACGCCCACCCCCACCCTTATTTAATGTTATAATACCCTCATACGTTGATGACTCTTTAACTTATTAGCTTGTACCTTATTCACCCCACCCTTACCCTCATTCAATGTTATAACTTATTAAGTTGTACTTTATTCACCTCCACCCTCATTCAATGTTATAACTTATTAGGTTGTACCTTATTCACCCCACCCCATTCAAGGTTATCATATTCATAAACATTTAAAAATGATTGCATCTTATCATCATAAATAATGTTCGTCGAATCACTAGTTTGATTTTAATTACATTATACTTGTATTCTACATGAAATTTTATTATACTGTCGGAGGCACAGAGGTAGTATATAGCAATGAGTTAGCATTGATTTTCATATTAGTTTTATGTTGACTTAAAAAATGTGTATAAATTTTAATGTTAAACATAACAAATAAAAAAAATTATTTTTCAATATAACAAAATTAGTATTTTTATGACTTCTGATTGGTCAATAAATTGATAGTGTTATTGCAACCTTCACTTCATTCGAGGTTTGAAAATAATTTTGACATGACTATATATGAGTGTCACTTTCTTATAAGGTACAACTCTATTGATAAAATAATTTTATAACAAATATAAAATAAAAACCATACATATGTTCATATTGAATTAGTCCATTTTCACAATTCCCAAAACACATTGAATGGAGACACTTTACCCATCAATTCTATATAAACCAAGTCACTTTCTTATAAGGTACAACTCTATTGATAAAATAATTTTATAACAAATATAAAATAAAAACCATACATATGTTCATATTGAATTAGCCCATTTTCACAATTCCCAAAACACATTGAATGGAGACACTTTACCCATCAATTCTATATAAACCAAGTCACATGAAATGAATCCATTGACCTATGAAATAAGACTCTTTTTATTATTTTATTTTCTTATTTTTCCAAATATGTAGTTATGAAATCATTTTTAATTCTTTTGGTAAGTTACCATTGACCTATGAAATAAGACTCCTTTTTTTATTTTCTTTTCTTATTTTTTCAAATGTGTAGTTATGAAACCATTTTTAATTCTTTTGGTAAGTTAATTGATAGCTACGGGGTTAGAAACCCAATGGATCTGGTGGCAGGTTTGTTTGGGCACTGACATTGGTGGGACAAACTCCCATTCTTTTTTTGGAAGATGTGATTTGGCATACAGTTAAACTTGTTAGGACAATCTCTACAAACACAAAACCTCCACTATATACTAAAAACTGCTATTCAAAAAACCAACTGCTTATGGAGACATATGATAGAAACGTTGGGCTCCAAAATAAATTTAGGTTTTTTTGAAATGACATATTTTAATTATAGGAACGAGCTAAAGCACTAGCACACCCTCTGAGGGGAATGGGAAACTTCAAAGGCAAAGGAAACTCGGTAAGTTTACATAGATTTGAGTAAAATTTCTTTTATTATCTTCGAAGACAGTATATCGCAGCCTGTTGCACTTGTTTATCAATGTTTTATTTACATCATTAGTAAATAATATGACACTAAAGCAATGGAAAACTAAACAAGGGTAGTTGCAGAGCAACAAGTCCCTGCCACGAATAGGAAGCACATGTACCCTGCCACGAATAGGAAGCACATGTAGGTAGGTTGTGTGTTACATGTAAGTAGGTTGTGTGTTAGAGTAGGAAGGACATGTATGCCACGAGTAGGAAGCACATGTACATGTAGTTTGTGTGTTAGAGTAAGAAGGATATGTAAGTAGGTTGTGTAGTTTGTGTGTTTGAATATGGTGAAGAAGCAAAGATAGCATCGTAGCTAGATTCTTATGATCGTAGAACTTAATTTCTTTCTCATGTTTTTTAAGGTTTCTTTTTGGAATTGTTTTCAGTATTTTACAAAGACATCCGATAACATCATAGCTAGATGCTTATGATGGTAGAACTTAATTTATTTATCGTGTTTTTTACTTAATTTATTTCTCATGTTTTTTAAGGTTTTCTTTTTGGGATTGTTTTACAAACACATCCTCCATTTCACATGGAACAACCCACAAAATATTTCACAAATAAAAGATCATGGGTTTTATAGATTTAATAACCAAATGGAAAATTAAAATCAGCTTTGTGATAGTTTGTCACTTGTCATCCATGGTTACATCCAATGCATCCAATGCTAATGCTAGACATTATAATAAAGAATCCAGAAAACAAACTAGAAGATCATCACTTAGGCAGTTAGCCAATCATTATAATAAAGAATCCAGAAAACAAACTAGAAGATCATCACTTAGGCAATTGGCCAATCCAGGTTTCGAGGCCAATCCAAATTTTGACAATGCTCATTACACTAGTTTTTAGACATTATAATAAAGAATCCATAAAACAAACTAGAAGATCATTACTTAGGCAGTTGGCCAATCTAGGTTTCGAGGCCAATCCAAGTTTTGACAATGCTCATTGCACTAGTTTTCATTGAAAACCTTGATTATATATATATTTTAAATAATAATCATTTAAAAAACATATAGGAACCAAAACTATGACAATGATACGAAATGTGTCTTCATTAATAACCACTAATCCTTTTACCATTTAAAATAACCCCATATTGACCAATAGCTACTATTATAAACTTTTTGATTTGGAGCAAGATAAATAATACTAATGACAAATGAGATTTTATTAACAACGTGCTGGACACAAAGCTTAATGGAAAATCTTTTTAAAATCTTGTAAGGCCGGAAAATGGGTAACACCTTCACAATGGACTAGATTTAGCTAATTAAATTTAAAAGATAATAACTCTAACTGAGAGACCTGACATTCGTAGTAATTGCATGATAAAGATATCAACGGGCACATTGTATTGTCAAGAGAAAGGTCGAACCAAAGCAATATGATCTTTTATAATTTTGTAGATCAATCCCTAAATTTGAAACCAAATAAAAACATCCCTGCCTCGAAATGAGGCCAAATAAGGCGTCAAAGTTTAAAACTTAGTATAAAAATGAAATACACCTTGAAAAAATTCAATGTTTGTCAAAACTTTAGCTTAAAATATTTTGAACTATGTGTAGACTAATGAAAAATAGAAAAATCGAAGGC
The DNA here is from genome assembly GCA_010110895.2 of Picea sitchensis. Taxonomy (NCBI): domain Eukaryota; kingdom Viridiplantae; phylum Streptophyta; class Pinopsida; order Pinales; family Pinaceae; genus Picea; species Picea sitchensis. The sequence goes on along the minus strand of SNQJ01S0009421.1, from coordinate 50,323 downwards.
CAGGGACTAATAATATGGTGTTAAAGCAATGGGAAACAATGAATGTTGTTTGATAAAAATGGATTTAAACAATAATGACTACCTTTTACATTGGAAGAGAACTTCGCTTTTGCGTTTGGAAATTCATTAGTAATTTGATTTTTACAATGTTTCTAAAGGGTTTTTTCGAGCCAAAGTTTGAAGATTATTCAAACACTGAATGATCGAGTATAAAGGGTGTCACACTTCACAGTTCAACTTCAATGTCTTCATTTTTCATCTTACTATGGATTCAACTTTTCTATGGGTTCAGTAAATATATAATTAATTAGATAAAGAGTAATAAGCATGTGTATCATATATCATAATTATATGTATTGTATTTGTGAAGAAGATGCGTAATTTTTATTTTGATTTCTTTTCAATTTTTTCAATGCTTAATATATCTGGATTTGATTTAAAAAAGATTTACATCAATATCATTGCTACTTCTCTTATAAATATTAAAATCTATTTAAAAAAACATTAAAATTAGAATACTAATATTCAACATCCTACATTAAAAAAATCTTAACATTGTTACTCTAAGTTCCATTCAATACCTTGGCTTCAAATCTTAATATTGTTACTCAAAGTTCCATTCAATACCTTGGCTTTAAGGTTGCATAGGTCTTAGGAAATCATGGAAAGGAATATTTTCTTTTTTTTCACAAAAAAATGTCATTTTATATTATATTTAAATATAAACAGTTTTATTACAGAAAAAACCAACAGGTTCATTAGTCAGTATACCTCCCGTGACAAAACCAAACTGAAACAAAAAAGGATACTACCCATCCATTTTACATAAACCTACAAAAACCATCACCTTCAGAGGTTCCATACACCGCAAAAAAGCTTTCATCAACAATGAGACTCAATCATGCAGTCCCATATCATGGTACAAACAATAACTTCTCCTACTATTCACCTAACACCAGATGTGGCTAATATAATTCTAAAAACATGTGTGGCCCTTCATGGCCTCCTTCAACCTAGAAGTATTCGATAGAACCTTCATGGCCTCCTTCAACCTGGAAGTATTCAATAGAACCTGGAGATTTTAACATAGCTAATTTTTAAAGGCTATCTGCCTCTAAATTATCTTCTCGATAGATATGCTCGAAAGAGATATTTTGAAATAAAATTATAAGTTCAAATAGTCTTTCCTTCCAACATTCCAAAGCAAGCACTTGTAAACTTATTTTTCCTAGTAACCAATCAATAACTATCTTTGAATCTCCCATAACCATGAGCTTGGGTATGGCGAAACGAGAAGCCAAAATTAATAAAGCCCACGCACCCATCAACCATACATCTAGTGTTACACGGTAATGGATTAGTTCTGGATTAGTTCTCGTTCGGATAATAGTCATGGTTGAAATAGGAGGAGAATAAATGTCGAGGGCATTGTGTGTTTTAGATGAATTTCAATAATGAGATGTAGTGATAGCGCTTCACAAATCTTAAAAAGCAAATTTACCTTAACAAAGAAAACGTGTAATTGTGCATTGACTCACCACATGTTGCTTTGTTTGTTTTGTGTGCAAAGGGGATTTTTCTCTCCCCGGGATAATGTCTTCGATGTAGAAATTTACATCCACATCAACACATAGTAGGTAATGGTATTTTGTTTTAATTATTAGCATTATTTTTTTGTATTTAGTGTAGCCTTGAATCCCTTAGCTAATTTTATCATGTGTCTTAAGTTGTTAAGAATGTTCGTACTAATCGACAATTTTATCATGTTTGTTAAGAATGTTCGTACTAATCGACGAAGTGTCATGTTTGTTAATGTTTATTCCATCATTATAGTTCTTTCTGTTTCAATAGATAATAGCAACATAGAACAAGATCAGCGAGAGAAATACACATTCACAAGAGACACAACATTTGTCTTGGGAAACCCTCTAAGGGAAAAAACCAATAAAAACTCCCTTATTATAAATTGCCAATACAATGTCAAAGAGATAACTCAAACCAATACATATAGTCCTCTCAAAGATGTCCTCTTCTCTCCCTCTCCTAGCGGTGAAGTTGCAGCTTGCCTCTTAAGAATGAGCAAGAGTGTTGTGTGTGTGATAAAGTGGTGGCTAGCCTCTCTATATATACAAGGTCGGCCGAGGAGCTGACTTCTCACTCTGGGTGGGTAAAATCACATTTAATTAATTCTGGGTCTCAATAATAGCTAGCACAGTGAGCTTCATTAACCTATTACAATTGTCTTTTGACCAATCCACAGAAGGGGATTTGGTCTAATACAATTACCGACATGATCAATCCACAATGGGGTTGATCCTATAAACTCAAATATCAATAATAATAAGAATACTCCCTTGGTTACATTATTTCAACCTCCCCTTAACAAGAACTGTATTCTTCAAAGCGACATGTCGGTAGAGATGCGCATCATCAGTGGCATTAGGGGGACAGTGTCGTCAATATCATATTGGAACATTGAAAGCATATTTACAAGTCGCCGGGTTTTCTTCATCGACAACATCATCATTCTCGAAGGGCTATCGTAATACGCATCAAATATGTATCGGTAAAAATGATACCTCATCACGTACTAGTGGCACATCACAATACTATGACTCAATGTCATGCCATTTTGTTAAGTTAGTGGCTCGATTAGTGGTCACATGCAACTTCGTCTAACAACTAGATTCGATGAGAATCATCTTCTTACATCTAACAACTAGGTGGGAAGCAAGTAATATCATCATCACACTTTACGTCTAACAGCGAGGTCGAGGAAGCAAAGAGTCATCTTGGCATCTAACAGCTAGGTGGGAAGCAAGGAACACGTATCATCTTGCTTTACATCAACAACTAGGTGGGAAACAAGGAATCAACACTTTACATCTGACAACTAGGTTAGAAGCAGGAACACATCATCATCTTTCTTTAAGTCTAACAGGGTCGATGAGAGATGTCTTACTTTATGTCTAACAACTGTGTCAGAAACAAGGAATACCTACGATTGGCTACTTTCGTCTAGGTGGTCGAAGCAATGACTCATCTTGCTTTATGTCTAGCAATGAGGTCGGAAGCAAGGAATACACAATGTCTTGCTAGATCCCCAACAACGAGATCAGAAGTAATGAATATATATACTCCCCCTTTCAGGACCCTTCCTGAAAGGGGGAGTATATACCAAGCTTATCTCGAAAGTGTTCAAACTTTACGAGATTACGTCAACGCATCGACAACATGTTCATCCATTGATAATATGTATTGGAGCTTCAGGCTCCTCTCTATACCATGTGGATGATGGCGGATCTCTATATTATGACTGTCATGGAATCATGAGGATTCTCTGTCATCTTTATGCAGCTTTGGTTTGTCACATAGAATCATGGTTTCTCTCATCTTCAGTCAAATAGGCCCGATCAACAACTTTTCGAGACATGTATAGCTTGACTAGCGAGAACATCGCGACAATGTACTCTTCTTCGGCGTGTGAAATCTTGAATTGCTTCCCTACTGCTTGCGAGATCATGGAGCGATCCCAAAGCTGAAATAGCATCCAAAGTGCTTTTTAAATGCGACCTTCTGCCATCACGAATGGTGTATCCACTCAATGTGAAGTCATGGTCTCCATCATAGAAGGAACCATAATCCAGTGTACCTTTAGGTACCTCATCACATGTTTTGTTGCAATCCAATGTACTTGTCTAGGTTTAACCATGTGTTGAATCAAGGTGTTCATTGCAAAAAATGTAAGTGCAGTGTTCGTCAGGTACATCATAGATCCAATAATCTATCTGTACAAATTTGCATCTATCAAATTAAATGATGTCGACCAATAACTTCAACCGTTTCCATGGGTGTATTCATGGACTTACATTCTAGCACATGTCAAATCTCTTTAAGATTTCGGCCATGTACTATGGTTAAGGAAGATCCTTTGGGGACTACGCCAGCCTCAAGACCTAAGAAATAGTACATTAGGACAAGGTCTTTCATTTTAATTTCTGAGGCAAGTCTCCTTTTATATTCAGTGACGAGCTTTTCTTCTTCGGTTATGAATAAGTCATCCACATCTGATAATATTCTTGGTTCATTATCCATAATTTTTGAAGTAGAGATTTGGAGTACGCTTTACTTGGTAAAGCCCAAGCTGCGATCAAGCGTAAATGCGGCCATACCAAGCTCTAGGGTCTTGCTCCAATCCAGTATAATTCTTTCTTCAATCTGGACATGAGACTTGTCTTCAACCTCAAATCGCCGGGTTGCTCTATACGCTTCCTCTTGATGTACCATTGGGAGACATCACTTCCGTCCATCTGGTGTAGCTTCCATTTCATCTTAGGCTGCAGAGATATGATGTCCACGATCGAAGTGTATCATTTCTGAGGGGTGAATGTCTCTTCCATAGTCCAATGCCTTCTTTAAGGGAAAATACCCGAGCAACAAATCTTATAACCTCCAATACTTGCATCAACAGCATGTTTTATTTTGAGAATACGATACGTAGGATACTCCATGCTATTCTTGGTTTGGAACTGTTCCCATGCCGTTCTTCATTATGGATTGGTATTCCTCTGTCATGGCATCTGCCCGATCTCTTTTCTCTAAATGACTTCTTCAAAGTGGGCTCTCATCTGGGAGATTGTACATCAAAGCCGTGTAGCTGGATAATGGCTTTGGTATTTTCACATATCTCGGTTTATACGGAACACCATACTTCTCTCCATATTGAATAATCTCTAACCAGAATGATTTCTTTTAGGGGAGAAGATCATTTGAGGAGGTTGAACTTTTGTTATATCATGGTCTTGAGTCTCCTCATAAGGGGAGGTTACGACTTCCTTCTTTGGTTCTAGCGACTCACGAGACTTCCCTCACAGTTCTACAATCCACGGGATTTACAAGTTCCTATCCATATACTTCTTTAAGCTGGCATCTTCTTGGTTATTAAGTGTTGCTTCTTCATCAAGGTCTGATTGATCTCAATGTGGTGGTGACGAGGTATGTAGATTATGAAGGCGCGACCTCCACCGGTATCCACGAATATTCCCTTCTTTCAGGAGAGTTACAACTTGTTTCTTTCTCTTCGATATATGAATAAACGTGGACAACCAATTATTTTGAGATGGCTTACCTCTCGGCTTCTTCAATTGAACATCTCTTTTAGGTTAATCTTAACCCAAGTTCATTATGGGATGTCGGTTGCGCACATAAATATAGCTGCATTAACTTCTTCCATAAGCACATAGGAAGATCTTGATCTTCCGGCTTCCGACATGGTGCATTCTTTAGTTTCGGCTTCTACCCGTTTTTCTTGTGGATCTTAGTCCCAACATCTTTCATGATTTTGAACTCTTTTGAGGTATATATTCTCCTCCATTAATACGACCATAGTATCTTAATATTCCTTACATGGGTTTTCTATCAAGGCTTTGAATTCCTTGCAGTCTTAACGAACACTAAATATATCCAGGTCTTTTTACGAGAATAGTCATTAATGAATGATACGTAATATACATACCATTTAATGGAGATGGCATTATTACAACACAAATGATGGATGAGTTCTAGGACTCCTTACGCCTTATTGTCCCTCTTCCAGCGGGTTCTTGATGTTTCTTCCTTGTGCACATCATTGCCATGGTCACCTTTGAGTTACGGTAAACCTGTGACTGCTTTGCATTTGTATGGTAGTGTCTTGTAGTTCATGTGAGCTAATAATATTCTAGAGTTCACATGGATTCTTCAATAGCGTGGAGTCATGGCAACCGAGTGACCCTTTGAAAGCTTATACAAGTCACCTTCTTCTCTTCCAATGATAGTTAGCTTCATTTATGAAAGTCTCTTCTTTAGCATGTTGCCTTATGCAGCTTATGGCTATAACTTCCTCATGTGACCTAGAGCAAGGTCAAAAACAACAAGCAAGAGTAATATCCTTCGATAATATAAAGCAATAGCATGAACAATCATCCGAGTGAAAGCTCCTTTAGAGCTGTCACTTATGATTTATCTGAAGCAAAGATTAAAGGTAAAGAATGCAATCTGAGGAAATGAGTCAACACTCTCATAGTGTTGTGACCAAGCATTCTTCCATGGCAACTGAAACTAACTTACACAAAGTTTCTCTAGAGGAGGTGTTAGTCATGTCGGGGGAAAAGAATATTTACCTCTATATTCTCACGTACTGCCTCAAATTATAATACTTTGTGATGATTGCTATCTCAACTATAGTCATCGGCTTGTCATGTGTACCTTTGAATCTTGATTAATCAAACTTGGAACCTGGAGTCTTGTTCTCAAGAGTGAGTGCTTTATTTTCTTCCGGGTCTCTTTACTCAAGAGTGACAAGTGCTTTCTTCAACGTATCCTTTGTACTAAGACAATAAGCTATCTTGTGAGAAGGTTAGGTTAGGATAAGCTCTGATCAACTTTTAATTCTTCTAATAATTTGATCATAGCTTCAGCATGCTAACGATCAAGATAATTTTATAACAAATAGATGCATATTAAGATAATCACACCTGGGTTGCATAATTCCTCGAATGTGGATCTTGAGATCCTTAGGATCTATGGCAGATATCCCTTCTCCTACCCGCAAATACTCTTTAAAGGTTTAACCATTAAACATATGTGAGTACATACCTCACGATAGCATTTGCGGGTAGTGGCTCCATCTGGTAGCGGCCGGTAATCATTACCAACTCTTAAGAAACTTCAAGGGTGATTCTTGGTTCTACCCTTGCAACTTCTGGCCGGATTACGGGCTATGGCGCAACTTAGGGTTTATGAGAGCTAATTTTTAAACAATTTTGAAATTGATCTAGGGATAGATCTTGTTGGGAGGCAAGTTAGTGGTGATGCGATCCCTTATTTCTGAAAATACAACTTTTACTCCTTCAAAATCTGATCTGCGGATTTACGGACTGAATTATACGGTTTTACGGTGCTTCGTTACTCTGGTACTTACGGTACTTGGGTTTCTAGTTTTGGTACTTTTTTGAAACTAGGGGTTCACTTTCGAGGAGATCTAGCCGAAGGTGGTTGAGTGCCAAAATGATCCTTGGGGGAGGCGCAACTTTCTAGGTGGTTTGGAAGATAAAAAGCTTCACCAATAAAGCCTAATTTTCGTGTTAGGTAGCAATTGGCGTTTTCTCTTTAAATGGCTTTCCTTGAGGTTGGCTAAGATACCATGTTAATGTTTATGCCGTGTACTAGTTCTTTGCATTTCAATGAATGACTTAACTTATAAGAACAAGATCAGCGAGATACACATTCGAGAACCACGACATTTGTCTTGGGTAACCCTCTAGGGAAAGAAAACCAGCAAAACTTCCATTATCATAAATTGCCAATACAATGTCAAAGAGATAACTCAAACCAATATAGATGGTCCTCTCCAAAAGATGCATCTCTCTCTCTCTCCCCAGCGGTAGGATGCGGCTTGCCTCTTAAAGTGGAAACAGGAGTGAGTTGTGTGATGAGGTGGTAGCCTCTCTATATATACAAGGCCTTGCGTGTGAAGGGGTCTTCAACTGGCGGGGCGACTTCTCACTACAGGTGGGTAAACCCACCTTTATTATATTCTAGGTCTCAATAATAATTGTTGGGGATGGCTTCTTATTTTGCCTATTACAATTGACATGTTGACCAATCCGCCAATGGGATTTGGTTATACATAAGTCTAGACATGATCAATCCACAATGGGGATTGATCCCTTGAATAAAATATCAATAATGATAAGAATACTTTTTGTAGTTACAATATTTCCAACAATGAAATGTTTAGGGTAGGTTGACAATTACATAGATTCTATATCTAATTTTGATATTAAAAGTGTATATATATCTAATTTTGATGTTAAAAGTGGATGTATATTAGTGTATTTATGTAATTTGTTAGTATTTTATTATATTTCTAGGTCTCAATAATAATTGTTGGGGATGGCTTCTTATTTTGCCTATTACAATTGTATGTTGACCAATCCGCAAAAGGGGATTTGGTCCTAATACAATTACCGACATGATCAATCCACAATGGGGATTGATCCTATAAATAAAATATCAATAATGATAAGAATACTTTTTGTAGTTACATTATTTCAACAATGTTTAGGGTAGGTTGACAATTACATAGATTCTATATCTAATTTTGATATTAAAAGTGTATATATATCTAATTTTGATGTTAAAAGTGGATGTATATTAGTGTATTTATGTAATTTGTTCGTATTTTATAAATTTATTTTATTTATATTAAAAAAAATTAAATTTTATTATAATAAATTATAATATTTATTAAAAACAATTATTGTGATTTATAACATATACCACACTGTGATCTATGATAAATCTAATTTCTACAATATATAGCATTATGATTCATGCCTTCCATCCATACACTTGAGTTGTGATCCATGACTAATCCAATACACTCCAAGCATTGTGATCCATGACTAATCTAATACTTTACAATCCATAGCATTGTGATCTATGATAAATCTAATACTTCTACAACCCATAGCATTGTGATCTATGATAAACCTAATACTTCTACAATCCATAGCATTATGATCCATGACTAATCCAATACACTACAATCTATATCATTGTTATCTCTGATAAATCTAATACCTTTAAAATCCATAGCATTAAGACGCATGACTAATCCAATAAAATCATGACTAATCCAATAAAATTAGGATCCATGGCATTATGACATGTGAAAAAAATCTAATATGACCATAATCCAATGTTACGACACATCATGAATCCAATAATCCATAGCATTAAGACCCATCACTAATCCAATAAAATCAGGATCCATGGCATTATGACATGTGAAAAAAATATAATATGACCATAATCCAATGCTATGACACATCATAAACCCAATAATTCATAGCATTAAGACCCATCAGTAATCGAATAAAATCAAGATCCATGGCATTATGACATGTGACAAAATCTAATATTACCATAATCTAATGGTACGACACATCATAAATCCAATATGAATTATATGAATGTGATCCATTGCAATGAATCCAATATGATTGTGATTCACAATGACGAATCCAATATTACTATGATTCATAACATTATGACACATGATGGTAATGCATATGATGAATCCAATATGATTGGAATCCATAGTGTTACATTATACACATGACACATTATAAATGTTATAGCCAATCAATATGACACTTACATTCCACTATGATCCATAACATTATGACACATGATCAATATAAAACATTGATCACTTATCACTTTTCATGCCAATTGCATTTGGCTATGATCCATAGCATTATTAGCATTATGACATGTGATGAATTCAAAATATTGTTCATTTATCATTATCCATCGTACCACTAATCAACATTCATCTAAAGGTAACTAATAACCACTTTGTTATGCAACATTAAAGGCTACATAGGATCGTAGTTAGATGAAGGCAATCAATAACCACTATGCTATGCAACATTAAATGTTGTGTGAGGCTGTGTATACATCATTAAATTTGAATTGCTTCAAATTTGACAGTGTATTATGCAACCCAAGACAACATTTAATATTGCATAGCATGGTGGTTATTGATTGTCTTCATCTAACTACAATCCATAACATTTTGACACATGATAAATATAAAACTGAGACCATTTATCAATAACTGCTACTACTTAGATGAATCAATAAGACAACTACAACTATTATTACTTCGCATATAAAACGACAACTACTACTTCACATATGATGCTTGTAACTAACCACTTAGTTATATGACTTAAGTATTCTTTTTATGCATATAATATCAATAAAAAAGGTCATAATGAAGCAACTAACTACTCAAACACTTATTTACAATCTCAAAGAGTGTAGAGCTCATGCGTGCCACCTCATGGGTGATGAGTAGGCTAGATTGCAGAAATCACGATGAGTAGGCCAGGTTATGGGGTCCCATAGTTGATTTTCATTAGTCGTTCTATTGCTTCCCATTTTTTGACTTGCTAATGAAGGTCCTCTACGCTATCCTTTTATTTCTTCTAGCGGTTTCCAATTTAATTTTTTCGTTTATCTTTGCAAGAATTTGATGTCAAGCTTTGGGTATCTTGTGGTATTTCGATCCTTTCAATGCAGAATAGAATGTCAAAGGATTACATTGTTGTTTAGAGACTCATTTGATGAGGAGTATAAAATACTTTCACATTATGCGTTGTTTCATGAGTATTTTCTGTTCAAATTATTCAAAAAATTATAATTGTAGTTTTTTATATTGGAATTGAATCTTCTATAATATAATCTAAATTTTCTGTAAAATGATCACACTATAGTGTGTCATTTTCTGTTAAATGATTACAATATAGCGTGTCATTTTGAGATTCACTGGATGCAAAGGTCCGGTGTGTAATTTTTAATATTGGTATTGAATCTTTTGGAATATCTAAATTTTATATTTGTATTGAATTTTGGTATTGGATTTTTTTTATTAACTATATAACTTTTCATATTTGTACTTAATCTTTTGGAATATTATGATGATTTGTGAAAATATGTATTTTCACAAACAAGGTTTTTTTTTTTTATATATATTTTAATGTTTTAATAAAATAAATAAATGTGTGTATATAAGTTATAAGGTTAATTTGTTGAAGTTAAAAATGTTTAGACATGGTATAAATGAATAATGTGAAAGAAGAAAAATCTAAAAAACGGTTTTTATGTTTTGAAATATTCAAAGTAAATAAATAAAAACGTGTAGGCTTATAGATTATAAGGTTAGTCTGATTGAAGTTCGAAATGTTTAGAGAATAATGTTAAGAAAGAAAAACCAATTGAAATACTTTAATATGATAACTATCTTGAATAGTTCAAGTTTATTAGGTAAATCTAACAACTATTGTAACGATGTAATTCATTAGGTATAATGACAAGTGCTACACTTCATTAGCGATGACAAATTGTGCTAAAAGACCACAAAAAGTAAATTTACGACCAAATACCATTGCACATTCCATTTTGGTGGTTGGAGTCAAGTTAAAATAAAAATTATGTGAATCTTATTTTCGTTTTACACGGCTATGGTTAGCTAGGAATGAATGATATGCAAGCCATACGTTTTGATAAGTAAACTTTTCCTTTATAATACTTACAAAAATTTGCAGGAGACACTCTCTACTCTAAGCATAAGTAAAATAATTGTGATAGAGTCGTTGTAGGATGCGTGTTTCCTAGGGCATAAGGGTATGATGACGTGATGTCATCTTCGCCTTCCTCTACCTTATCATTAGCAATTTGTTTAGGGTTCCAAACTCAATGTCAGAAACTAAACATGAGGGTTGTGTTCATTATGAAACTTAACTCTACACTTTACAATACAAGTTGATGATGACCATGCACCATCTATGCCCACATTCTCGAGGATTACAACATGTCAAGCCTCGGTAAAGCTTTTCACTTTCAATTGAATTGAACCAAATGATTGATGATAACCTTTTTTATAAGTTACAAACAAATTCAATCAAATATAGAGGAAATATCGTCCTCATGGCCACATTGACTTTTGGAAGATTTGGAAAATCAAATCTGACTTGGGGGGTTGATGCTCCTGCATCAGACTTGCCAGGAATAAAAATTGTTCATGATCTCCTGATCATGTGTCCCCTATTGATGCATCTTGTCTTCTTCCTCTTCATGTATCATTGATCTTTTACTTACACTCAACAGTGAGTTGCATCAAAGCCTCCATTGTCATCTCATCGACTCTCCTCCTCTGGCTCAACGTTTTGGTATCGCAGGTTCACTTCCTCTGGAACCTTTCGAGCTTCCTCTGCTCCTCTAGTTGTTGCACGATGCTCACTCTCCTGGAAAATTCTACCCACAATTGCAACTGTGGAATTTCCCAACGACTTCTACCCAACTGCAGTTGGAAGTTGTTTTCCATTCTCCAACATGCATGAAATCGTTCCCTGCTCTGATACCACTTGATGAAAACGAAATATGGGCATCCTTAATTTCCAGTTTCCAATGATCTCGATCCTGGGACCTATGGGTTATGGGCCCACATAATGGACTGTAACAATGTCCATATAATCATAGAAATGTTCTATATTCCATACGACCATAGGTGGTGACTAAGCGCTAAGCCAATAAGCGATTATCATTATCGACAATCATTACTTAATTAGTCATTGACAATGGACAACTATGATGCTTTTGGAGGGCCAAAGGCCTTTCCACAATCCCAAAGCTAGTGGGGGCTGAAATGATCCTCCTCTTGACACGTGGAATGCCAATCCACGACGTATATCATTTCGGGGGGTCACCTCTCTGTTAATGCCCTCGTTGTTTATCATGTGAAAGGGTTGGATCGTCGTCGATACTTTTCATTGATTGATGGTCGATCATCTTCATTGCTGGAATATGCCACTTCCACTGTATTCCATATCTGCAACTCTGTCCCATGGCCTCACTACTCACACTCGTGATTCCTGGCTTATGCATTAACACGGGGATTTACACACTCATTCCACAATATTCCATACACAATTAACACATAAACATACCTGATACATAAAATACATGCTAGTTCATTATATTCGAGCTCCAATTACATACGCACGACCTCTCTGGGTCTAGCTTGATTAACATCGTGAATGACTGCCTACTTTACAACCTCCCAAAGGATGCAATCTATAACCATAATCATAATAAGGAACATATCACTGAAAGGATATGATCTACACTCAACAATATCGCTTAACAATCCCTCAAAATCTGCTTAACACAACAGTTACAAACAAATTCAATCAAATATAGAGGAAATATCGTCCTCATGGCCACGTCAACTTTGGAAATATTTGGAAAATCGAATTTCATTTGTAGGGGTTGATGTTCCTACATCAATGAGGTTCATTTGTATTTTGTTCATCATATCCTAAAGTCTTTTGACTTGGTTGTTTAATGTAAATATTCAATGTTTCTTGTTAACATACTTTCCTTGATTCCATTATTGTATGTTTGTTTTTGTTTCTCATCCATTTTTATTAATTATATTTTAGTTTTCTTGTGATGGAGACTTTTAACCCCATACAATTTAAAATGTTTTCATTGTCAATTAAATTCCACGAACTATTCTTATAGGTTGGTGGTATAAGTCTCCAACTGCAACAATCATTATATACTTGGAACCATAACAATCATTAAATACTTAGAATCATATACACTTATCTATCTCATCATGTCTTAGAGCACATAATCCTATTTGTAGTTCCGATTCTTGGATTTTCATTGAGACTTTATGACATCTACTTACTCCTTTGTGCTTTTGTCCCCTAGTGATTGTAACAATGGGGTCCTCAGTGGGGTGCACAAAAAAGTTCAGTTTTATAGAGACATCAATATTTATATCATTATGAGTATTTTCAAAATTTAGAAGTATCATTATGTTTCTATTTAGTACAATTCCTTTTAGATTTAGTGTTTTGTCTTGTGATTTCTCCATACTGGTTGCAAATTGTAGTTTTTTTCGTATTTTCTTGGACCTTGGATTTTATCGGCCTTCCTGAAGTGAGGTGGAATATATGTTGGGTTGTTATATTATTTGCAGTGAAATTCTAGTTGAGGTGGATCGACCAACAATCAAATTCGAAGGAATCCATAGTAAGTTGAAGGTCGAGGTGGTTTGATTGGGTAAAGTTAAAGTCGAAAACATCGACAATGAGTCAAAGGTCAAGGTGGTTTGACTAGGTAAATTCGAAGTCAAAGACATCAAAAACAAGTCAAAGGTCGAGGTGATTCGACCGGGTAAAGTTGAAGTCGAAGACATCGACATCAATTCGAAGAAGTCAACCGACAAGAGGTCGACAGGTGGGCACGTAGCAATCAAGTGAAGACAAAATAAATGTCGACTGGTAGTCTACTGGTAATCCAACTTGGTATTCAACTGTAACAGAATCCCAAAATTCGTAGGATTTATAGCCAATGATCTAAATGGATTTGTAACCATTTTTGGGTGCCTTTTCTTTAGGGTTTTTCCTATTGTAAATCCTATAAAGGTGTCTTGTAATGCCGTAAATGATGATGAATGACTAATCACCAATGATGAAATCATAGAGGTTGTTGGTCATGTGGATGTAAGACAAATTGGATATAGGGTTGTTCTTGTGTAAAGCAAGAAGGTATGATGTCGATTGTGTCTTTGGTGTGGAACAAAGTTAGGCATGTAACCTATTACTTGAATGAATAAGACAACAAGAGAGAAAAACTCTCAAGGAATGTTGGTTTTCCCAGTTTGGGTTTCCAGGGTAATATATTTATGTATTATGTGTTTGCTTTTTCATTTACTTTCTTGTTTAAATAAATCTTTCATCCTCTCTTCTGCTAGGATTAGTGTGGAAGTGTTTCTCATTTCCTGACATGTGGTATTAGAGCTTGGTTTAACAACCTTGGATCTGAGATAAAATCTAGGTTCAGTAAGAGTCGTAAGTTATAAATCTTTAAATATTGTGTTTAAAGAATGGTGAACAACTCGAGAATAGAGATCAAAAAATTCAATGGCCAAAATTTTGATCTTTGGAAGTTTAAAATTGAATATCTCCTTCCAGATCGAGAACAATGGGCAGCAGTCTGTCCAAGTATTATACCGAAAGGTATGTTGACGGAAGAATGGGAGAAACTCGAGAGAAGGGAAAGAAGTACGATTCGACTTTGTCTTGCAGATTCAATACTATTGAATGTCTTAGGTGATGATTCTCCAAAGAAACTGTGTGAGAAGTTGGGAAGCTTGTACCAGCTGAAATCCCTAGTAAATAAGTTGTTTCTCTGAAAGAAACTGTATCTTCTAAGGATGAGTGAGGGAAGTTCGGTGACTGAGCATTTAAATGCATTTAATACGATTTTAAGCTAGTTATCTTATGTGGATATTAAAATCAATGAGGAGGAGAAATGTATTAGCCTATTATGTTCTTTACTAGACTCCTGGGATAGCTTAGTCATGGCTATAGCGAGTAATAAAACCATATTAGTGCTAGAAGACTTGGTTTCATCTCTACTCTTAGAAGAAATGAGAAAGAAGAATATGGAAGGATCAACCAAATATGCATTAGTGGTGAGCGGTATACCGATTGACAAATATAAAAGAAAATTCTTTGGTAGAAAGTCTAATTTCAAGGGCAGATATAAATCCCTTGTTCAGCTGATGAGAAGATGTTGGAAATGTGGTAAACCTGGGAATTACAAAAGAGATTGCAAGTCAAAGGAAATGAAAGTTAGTACTTGATCTGAAGAGAAACAAACGAATGAGAGAAAGGAGACTCCAGACAAGGGTGGCAATGCGTACCTGGCATCGACTAGTACATAG
Source organism: Picea sitchensis (assembly GCA_010110895.2). NCBI lineage: Eukaryota > Viridiplantae > Streptophyta > Pinopsida > Pinales > Pinaceae > Picea > Picea sitchensis. The sequence goes on along the minus strand of SNQJ01S0009421.1, from coordinate 34,968 downwards.
TCAGATGAAGATGCTTGGTTGATTGACTTAGGAGCATCCTATCATATGACACCACATAGAGAATGGTTCTGCGAATATGAATGATATGAAGAAGGAAATTTTTTCTTGGAGGATGACTCGACAACCAAAATTGTTGGACGAGGAAGAGTTTGAATGATACTGCAGAATGGAAGGAGTAGAACCCTTCCAGATGTGCTACACATTCCAGGTTTGGAAATAAATATGATATATTTCAGCAAGATGAGTGATGCAGGGGTGCATGCTCTATTTCATATGTATTCGTGCAAGATGGTTATCAGTGCAATGGTATTAATGAAAAGAGTTCAGATTGGAACCTTATACAAGTTATTAGAGAGTGTCAACTTGACTGGATGCAACAAAATTGTTGTTCCTGAAGTCGAGCTGACTTTGACTCAAATTGACTCAACTCAGGTTGAGTTGACTCAAAACAACTCGATAAGTCATCATAAATTCAACCCGACTAGGCTATGGCACGAGAGGATGTGACATATTGGAGAAAAAAGACTTTGAGCTATGCATAAAAAAGGTATGGTTGAATATTTTCCTAAATGTAATTTAGAAGTCGACTTTTGTGAACATTGTATATATGGAAAACAAAGTTGGGTGAGGTTCCCATCTAGAGTGACAAGGGAAAATGAGATTTTAGAGTTGGTTCATAGTGATGTGTTTGAGTGCCTTCACTTGGTGGATCCCTGTATTATGTCCCCTTCATAGATGATTTTTCCAGGAAGACATGGATATATTTTCTGAGGAAGAAATAAGAGGTTTTTGAGAAATTCAAAGAGTTTAAATCTCTTGTAGTAAACCAAATAGATCAGAAGATTAAGGTGCTAAGGACTGAGAACATTGTTGAATTTTGTGGAAAATAATTTGATTAGTTCTGCAAGCAGTGTGGCATGGCACGCCAAAATGTTGAAAAGTCAACAAGAAATGTGTGTTTAATTTATTTTTCCCTTAAATAAATTGGACAATAAATATTAATCTATTATCTCATAATTACTTGAAATAGTTAACTGAAATGGAAAATCAGTTAGCTATAGGAAATTTGAGTTCAAAGGTTGACTGGTGGGACATGGAAGTCG
>SNQJ01S0009421.1:13448-29620 GCA_010110895.2 Picea sitchensis | reverse complement strand
ATAATAATAAAAAATTGTAAAACATCTTTTAAACTAATAGAAATAATAAAAGATTTTAAAACATCTTTTAAACTAATAGAAAAGAAAGCCCTTAAAAAAAACTTTCAAAACATCTATTAAACTAATGGAAATGAAATCCCTATAATATACTTAGAAATTGATTTAACACAGTGCACTAATAATAATAAAAGATTTTAAAACATCTTTTAAACTAATATAAATGAAAGCCCTTAAAAAAAAACTTTGAAAACATATATTAAACTAATTGAAATGGAATCTCTATAAGATACATAGAAAATGATTTCGCCGATTGATTGATTTTGTGTCCTCCTAAGCATTTTCATAGTTTGCATGATGACCTCTTGTTACAAGAACCATGTTCTATAGTGGTAAGTTAATAGAGGTGGTGACTTAGCTGAGAAGTTCCTAAAAAGTAGTAATAGAGGCGTTTACATCTAGCTTGAGTATTTTGGCAAGGTATGAGTATCTTGCAACATCACATTGAATGTTGGTGGCAAGGGTTGTAGATACTATTGAATCCTATATACAATAAGATCTTATGGTGTATATGGCCTCCACCACCAACATTCAATGTTATGTTGAAGGGTGCTTAAAAACCTTGTAAAATATTATGTCATAAATACAAATATAATATCTAAAATCTCATCTCCCAATCATATAGTGTTAGTGTTAGAATGTGTTTGCCAAATTTTATTATGCATTTGTCACAATTGTAGATACCATCATTGCCATATTCCAAAGGAATCCACACCTATTTAATGTATATAAATACTTCATAGTTGGTGCTATTTATAATGTATATTCTAAACAATTAAAAGAATAATTTGAGAGTTTTTTAAGCATGCTTTATATGTAAATGCAATTGTTATGTATTCTTTTTGTGCATTAAAAAAAAATGGTTGTTGATAGATAGCCATGTGCTCAAGATAATAGTATAATCCCACAAACAAATATCGTTGTAAATATGATCGAAGGAGGGTTTGTTGACAATTTGTAAGTTTGATATTTGATTCATTGGATACTTTGTTCACTTCACCAAAAATTAGATTATAATCTATTATTTTTACATGATTTTGACTGAAGGAAAAATATCATTGCATGTGCAAGTTATGGGGTTCCGAGCTCTTTGAGATCACATGAAAATGGACTACTATGTTGTCCCTTCTTTCTTCCTATGTAAAAATTAAGAAAAACAAGTTAGGCTTGTGAGAGAGACCTCTCACACAACACATTGTAAAAGTGATATATCATACACCATGGTGATGTAAGAGATTTCTCTCATTATAATATGCAAGGATATCTCTTCTATACCTAGCAACTCTAAGAGATATTTCTCTCAAATCGATCTATAGAGGAAATTGATTCTCTTATCGTATGCACATGAAAAGAGAATATGCACATTTGTAGTTCATTTTTACATGACCCTAGAGAGTACACAACTCCCTAGCTTGTTCATGAAGTGACTCATTCTGGTCAAAAAGCATGCAGAGAGAACATGATACAAGCAATAAAGAAAAAAAGGTATAGCTTAATGTGTAAGATAAAAAACAATGTCCACCAAGTGTTGTGACATTTAAAGGTGTAAAGGTCAGGATATATATCATTGGATGTGTATTGATGCAACATCCAATAGTGTATATCCAACATATATACCATTAAATGTTGCCTTCACTCATGTATCGTTTTTTTTCATTTTCATTATATATCAATTTTTCTTTTTCATTGGATATCAATTTTCAATTTAAAACAAATAATCTATTTATCTAAATATATCAAATTTTTACAATTTAATTTTAATTCGCTTAAATATTTCAAACTTTTATCATTTAATTCCACATCACATAAGTGCAATTAACTTTTCCAATTCCATTTCTCTTATAGGAAACAAGATTAAACAAATAATTTATGTTACACTAAAGCACAACACACTATCCAAAGACAATGTAGATCACACAACACATTATCCAAAGATATAATGTAGATCACAGATTAAACAAATAATCTACCTTGCACTAAAGCACAACACACTATCCAAAGACATAATGTAGATCTCATGTTACATATATTATCAAGTGTATCACTTGTTTTTCATTGCTTTCTCGTGAGTGTATCACTTCTTTTTCATTGTTTTCTCCTTGTGTGATCTTATGAGAACATATGGTATAGTTACAATTCACGCGACATAATAGACAAAATTAAGTATCTCTTAAAGTTTTGTTTAGAATATTAAAGTAACAAGTTCATTACTCAAAACTTTGTAATTGTACAAATTTCTTTACCCAAAACCTTGCAAATGTATACGATTGTAAATAAGAACTTGTTACTTTAATAATCCAAACAAAATTTCTAAAAAATACTTAAAACTAAATGCAACACAACACAATGCATTCCCTTAAACAATAAAATATATGTTATTAACCCAAAAAAATAACATCCAAACAAAATTTCTAAAAAAAACTTAAAACTAAAAGCAACACAACACAATGCAAACTTAAAACTAAATGCAACACAACACAATGCATTCCCTTAAACAATAAAATGTATGTTATTAACCCAAAAAACTAACATCCAAGAATATCCTTAAACAACATGTCTTATTAGATGACCATATCTTTAAATTGACCCTCATATCTCAATTATTGACATTCTCATCTTACAAACAATTATCCTTAAACAACATGTCTTTTATTATATGACCATATCTTTAAATTGACCCTCATATCTCAATTATTGACATTCTTGTCTTACAAACCATCCTTGTGTCTTTCAATTATCGAAATTCTCTCTACAATCCCACTTGAAAAATGATGGAATCTGGATTCATTGTAGCCAATGATGAAATCCGGATTTATTGTAGCCACTTAATAATTTAATGAGTGTATATTTTCGACATTCAATTGAACATATTTGAAGTTATTTATTCCTACCATTTTAAGGGGTAGGTAATAAGCACCTAGTTATAAAGCATTTAATGCTTTGTATGTTGGGTTGTGCACCATCGAATCTAATGTTATTAGATAGAGCAATATACAACCCAATATATAAAACATTAAATACTCTGTAACCGAGTGCTTATCCTTCCCTTTAAAAAATCTATTTAAAAAATAACATTCATTAACTTTTTATTCTCCATTTTCTTCTAACCAACTAAATATATTTAAAAACTCAAAAAACTAGATATCATATTAAAACCCAACAATATCTTCATTAACTTTAGTTAATTGACCAATTTCTTCTAACCAACTAATTATATTTAAAAAATTAAAAAACTAAATACCATATTAAAACCCAACAAAGTATTTAAACCCAACAACAACAAAAAAGTATTTTCAAGATCTCCACATTTTGTGAATCCTTTTTTAATCATGTCTACCATACCATACCATATTAAATTAAATAACATATTAATTCCCAAGAAAGTCTTTTCAATATCTCCTCATTAACGATTTTAAAAAATCTCCCTATCATATATTTGTCAAGATTTAGTAGCTTCATTATGTAGGCTTTTGGATTTTTTCCATTTTAGTATTGGTCTATATGGATTTTTTAGTGTATGAAATATATAGTTCGAAAGGAAAAAAGGATTTTGTCCATGGTGCACTCACCCTTTTGGAAGAGGTGTGGTAGGGTCTTTTTCCTAGTACTCTCACCCTTTTGTCCAATAATTTTTTGGGTAGTTTCCTTAGGGTTCCAGGGTTCTTTCTAGGTTTTTTATAGTTTAATTAAGGGTTGTAAACAAAGGGTAACTGCATGAACCTGTCCAAGGTTCAGGTTGCAGGTTACATGTTATCTTAGGAATTGGTTTGCACAACTAAGTGGTTGTTCAAGCCCAAGGTTTCAATTTTGAAGCTGGGCTTTGATACCATTTGTAAGGCCTGGATTATAGAGCCTCATAAAAATAAATAAATACATAAGTAATTTCTAATCTACTTCTTTAATTACTACTATTTATTTTAGAATCGTCTTTCTTGATATTCTTCTACCAGAATAATAATTGATAATTTAGCTGCAACAACATACTAACAACATAATAATTTATAGTATAACAACAACAACATACTAGCATAGCAACAACAACATACTAACAACATAATAATTAGAAACAATATAATGATAGAATAAAATGCATAAGGTATTTACCTCAACTTGAAGCTTAGTTGATTTATCCCTTTCCTGGTTGGTGATGTTGTTGATGATGTTGATATTGCCCAAACTGAGTATTAAYCTCCCAACCAACTATGAAAAACCTCTTTGGCTCCCTAGCTCGAAGAATCCTTGTGGTTTCCTRGCCCYCGAGCCCAAAATTACSAGCAACAATTGTGTCCCTGTGAGAGTCCTCRAGCCAAAATTTTCACTAAAAATCCTTCTTTCAGCCTTTCTTCTTCCTCCTTCTTCCATCAAATTTTCTTACCTTCCAAAAACCAAATATGYCCTTCCCCAAGTTCTCCCCTCTCCCTTATCCTCCTCCMTCGAATCMCACTCCCTCCTTCCATTTCTCCAACTGCCTTATCCCCCATTAATTCCTCAACCACCTTATCCCTCCCATTAATTACTTCAACTACCAATTTTAATAATATTATAATAAAGTCTCCATGAATTTATTTTAATAAGTAATGAAATTAATATTTATCATTCATGATAATTAAACAGTTAATTAGGGTTGTTACAGGGAGTGTTGATCAGATACATGTCAAAACCTGGGAAGGAGCACTATACTATTGTCAAGATAGTATTCAAGTATTTTTGTGGCACAAAATATTATGCTATATGCTACCAAGGAAAACCTGGAGGTGACAGTGAATTAAATGTACATGTCTTTGTTGACGTTGACTTGGACGAAGATATGAATCAATGAAGGTTGACCATTGGATATGTGTTCAAAATTTTTTGTTGAGAAATTAGTTAGATGAATAAGCGATACATAGCCATAGCGTTGTCAACAACAAAAGACAAATACATGGCAACCACTCATGGAAGTAAAGAAGTAGTATGGTTGCAAAGGTTGTGTTCAAGAATCAATTTTGAGCAGACAAATATGAAGATAAGTTGTGAAAGTCAAATCGCAATATTTCTGGAAAAGAACCCATCTTATCATTCTAAGACTAAACACATTGATGTACAGTACCATTTCATGTAAGACATCATGGAAAGAAACAATGTGATGTTGTAGAAAGTAGACACATTGGAAAACATAAAAAAATATTTGACCAAGTTTGTGAGTGCTGTGAAGTTCTCTTGGTGCAGAGAGACAAGTCACAATGGGAATTATTTCCCTGGGTCTATGAATGAGAGTTCAAAGGTCTCCTGGTTTCAACAAAGAAAACAACAAGTGGGAGAATGTTTAGTTGTTATAATCTTTGTGGCTAAAGTATAGTCGAGGTGGATCAACTAATAGTCGAAGTCGAAGGAATCGACAGTAAGCAGAAGGTCAAGGTGGTTTTACCAGGTAAAGTTGAAGTCGAAGATATCGACAACAATTCAAAGGTCAAGGTGGTTCGATCAGGTAAAGTCGAAGTCGAAGAAATATAAATAAATTCGAAGATTGAGGTCGTTCGATCAGGTAAAGGTGAAGTCGAAGAAATCAAAAGCAAGTCGAAGGTCGAGATGGTCAACAGACAAGAGGTGGATAGGTGAGTGTGTGGCAACCAACTGAAGACCAAACTAAGGTCGACTAGTAATCCGACTTGGTAGTGCACTGTAACAGAATCCTGAGATTTGTGGGATTTGTATCCAATGATCAGGGTGGATCGATAACCGTTTTTGGGTGTATTTTATTTAGGTTTTTTCCCACTGTAAATCCTATGAAGAAGGTGTGTTGTAATGTTGTAAATGATAATGAATGGATAATCACAAATGATAAAATCATATAGGTTGTTGGTCATGTAGATGTAAGAGAAATTAGCTACAAGTTTGTTCTTGTGTAAAAAAAGAAGGTATGATGTCGATTGTGTCGTAGGTGTGGACCACAGTTAGGCATGTAACCTTTTATTATGAATGAATAAGACAACAAGAGAGAATAATTCTCAAGGAATGTTGGTTTTCCCAATTTGGGTTTCCAAGGTAAAATCTATGTGCGTTGTGTGTTTTCTTTTTCATTTACTTTCTTATTTAAATAAATCCTTCTTCCTATCTTCCGCTAGGATTAGCGTGGAAGTGTTTCTCATTTCCTGACAATATATTTTCTAGTTAGTTCTTGTGTTTGGTATTTATGAGTAATATTTTCTTTTTGAGACATGTCTTCTTCATTTCTATTTTGTTTCATGCATGAGATTGAAGCTAGTGATATTTTTAGTAGTGCATCATTAAAAATCATTGGTATTTATTATTTTAAATCTGTTGAGTTGAATTTATCTACCCTAAATCATTTTGTGAATTGTGATCAAGGAGTTGAGACTTTGTAGCATTTTTTTAGAAGTTACCAAGTTTATTGTTAAGTCATCTCATCTTTAAATTAATTGATCAATCCATGTCTATGATTATTAGTTACCCTTAATGGTTTTCCCTTATTGTTGATACCTTTTATTAAGTCTCACCATAAACTTTCAGAGTCTTTGATTAACTTTTGAATTCAATACTTTGGGTGTATCTTCTATTAATTTGTCAACTTTATACCCTATTTTTTTTTCGATTTCTCATTCTTATCTATAATTTGTATAGCACTATTAGATTCATATTCGTAATGATGAATATCTACTTGCACATTATCATTATCGTATCACTAGTTTTGGTGGTGGCTTCTTGAGGGACCCACTATCATGTTTTGTTTTATAAGCTAGTTTTTATATTACCTGTTATAAACTAAAGTTACAAAGAAAAATGATGACACTGGTGTTGAGGCTTCCATTAGAGGAAACCAGCCCAAACATTAGGTGAAGAAGTTATAATTTATTACTTTGTGGAAACTGTAAAAATATTTAGTTACAAAGTTTGACATGAGATAAAATATCTGAGTAGATAACTATACCAGGGTCAAACGAATCTGGCCATTTTGGAACCATGATATCTTGGAGAAGTTCCTACTCTCCGCTCTTTTCCTCGGGATCAACCGATCTAGAATCCAATAACTAGTCCAAGCGCTTTTCCATGAGTTCTTGTTGGAACTTCTTTTCGGCATTGTCACACTTGAGAGCCTAAATAGTGTTTCATTGTTCCTCTGTGAAAAAATGGTGGGAAGGAGGAAGGTGATTAAATATTGGGTCTTGAACATGGACGGGGACAGAGATGATTGACATGGTGGAGGGAGGTAGAGTGGTGATGGGTTTTGCCTCAAAATCAATGTTGGTCGAGTGAGTAGGACGAGGATCCATTTGCATATGACAAGCACAATTACAACTAGGATGAGCCAAGCTATGAGCAGTAGATCTGCGAACTAGAGAGTGACTTATGCTAACACCTATGGGTATACCTCTCTCATGATGCATGAAATAAACATAGAGAGGAAAAGAAGTAGATTGGGAGAAAACACAAAAGGATACGCTACTGATAAATCTAACTAGAGATGGATAGAACGGGGAATAAAAATTTGGTGAAGGTTCTGAGAGCCCAGAGAAATAACAGGAAAGGTATGTGCGGACATAATTAAAAATAAGGAGGATTTATAGGACGGGGTTCATTCTCCTTGAGGCCATCGTGCGAAGGACAGTCGGGATCTATGCTAGGAGAAAAAAATTGATGCAAAGGAGGATTTGTATTACGTTGGCATCGTCACTTGTCCTGCTTGAGGGAGGGTGAGGAGACATTGGCATGTCCAGAAGGCATGGGGTTGGGATGAGTTGATAACATCCCATTCGGGGTGGAGATATCCTTCTGTGCTAAATCAATGCAAGTTGGGAAGAGAGGATTTTCAGGGGTTTGAGTGGTGGAACACATAAGGTCTTGATCTTGAATATTGACCCCTACATTGGCAAGCTCGTCATCTACACGGTTGGCATCACATCGGATGTGTGAGGGGAATAGGACCAATATAGGTAGAAGGAAGGAAAAAATGTGCTCAAGACCATTTAGTAGTTTCCAGCTGGGGCATTTTTTGGTTGGTTTCAATCCTTTAAGAAGTTTGGAAAAAAATTCTATAATTACTTGAGAGTCTCATTCTATGATTAGGCTATGAAATCCTCTATGTGTGGTAGCATGGAGGCCTTTAATAACTGCCCACAGTTATGCAACATTGTTGATATCAGTTCCTATATATCCTTTCATGGTGAGAACAATGCCACCTTGATCATTTCTTATGACTATGCCAAAACCCACTGGTCTAGGGTCACCTTTCGAGGCTCCATAAAAACTAAGATTAAGGAATCCAAAAAGGAGAAATCTCCAAGAAGTGGGACTATGATAGGTGGGAGATCGAGAGGGGTTGGAGATGGATATGGAGTCGGGAATGTGCCAATTGATGAGAATGATTTTTTCTATGGGATTGGAGTTGAAGTCGTCTAGATTTCAAGGCTCGGAGCATACTTTTTCCTAGATACAATACTTTATCTTATTCCAAAATTGATTTTATGTGTCGATCATTGAATGAAAAATCCTTTCGTTTCTTTCTTTCCACAAATTCCAAGATTTGATAAACCTAGGAATTAATTTCTGAATTCTATTGACGATAGGGTTTGAAAAACTGGAATTTTCCATCGATCAATAGTGGTCTTGATACTTGCGGGGTCTCTATCTGATCTATGCATGATTTGAGTGGCTTGTTCCCAAGTAAGAAAGATAATATTACATTGATTGAGAAGGTGTTTTTTGGTTTCCTCGTGTATGTGTAACATTGGGAAAATGGAGGGACCTGCGAACCCTCTTTTCTGCAAATTCTCCCAAGTGAGAATGCGATTTTGGACTAAAATCCATAAGAAAGTCTTATCTTGGGCCACAAGTGTGCTTTCTATATTTTTTTCCATATTTCTTCCTTTCCCAAAAGTTGATTCTTATATTTGAGGGTGTAGGATTCTTTGATAGAGAATACTCCTCTGGCGGTGTGACCCCAAAGAAGAATTTTTAGTTCATGGTGGATACGTATCTTCTGAGTTACCACCTTCATTGTTTAAGGCATCATGTTGCAATCTGAGGGTAGGCCAATTTATTGATAGATTTTTTTCCATTCTCTTTAGAAAGAGTGAACTGGGTGGTCTTTCCAGAATTCTTGAACTATAGAGGTGGCTTAATGTTGCATACATTGATAAATGTATTGCATAATTTTCTTGGAGTTGAGAGGGGAGATATGATACCAAGATTCCAACCAGAAAAGAACAGTTTGACCATTCCTTATTTTCCAAAAATAATGATCTTGTAAAAGTGTGATTGCTCCAGGCCTCATTCCAAATTGAAGAACTGAGAAGTAGATCGTTGAGGCCAATGAGATTGTTTTCCTCAATTCCAGGTGCCTATTTATATCTCCATTTTTTTTCCCACAATTATGAAGGATGTGTGAGACATCTCCACTAGATATTTGCTCCCATTACATAGTTAAGAGTGCAGGGATCTCATAGACCAAGGCCTCATGAGTGTTTTTTATTGCATAGATCATCCCATTTCACCAATGCCCATTTTTTATCTTCCTTATTGCCTTGCCAAACAAATGTACTCTGGATGGACCTGACAAAGTTAAGGATGAATTTTGGGGAGACCAAATCAGAGAATAGATGGATGGGAATGTCATGTAGAATTGATTTTAGGAGGGTGAGTTGACCAAGAAATTTTAAAGATAGAAAGGTCCAGGAACTAAGACGATGTTTTAAGGAGTCAAGGAGAGGTTCCCAAGAGTTGATGCGAAGGGATTTGTCAATTAAGGGAATGAAAAGATACTTGTATGGAAGAGATATCCTAGGAGAATCAAGGATGTTGTATAGGTGGTTCTATATCACTTCTTGAGTGTTGAAGAAAAATATTTTGGATTTGATTGAGTTGATAGAGATTCCTGAGGCCTCATTGAAGTCTCAAAGGATGTTGTGAATGGTTGTGGCTTCTTTAGTAGTAGATTCACCCAACATCATAGTATAATATACAAACTGACTATGTGAGAAAGGTGGGTTAGTATTGGAAAGATGAAGACCTTTAAGATTACAATTATTGATGTGGGATTTGATGTAGCAATTGAGTCCTTCGTCCATGATGACAAACAAAAAGGGTGAAAGGGGACCACCATTTCTAATTCCTCTAGAAGGGGTAAATGTCTTCGAAGGGGTACCATTAATGAGAATGGAGAAGAAATTAGTGGAAGTGAGTTTTAGGATCCAATTCACCCATTTTGATTGAAAACCAAAATCTAGAAGAATGTGTTTCATGTATTTCCAACTAACTATATCAAAATATTTTTTGAAGTCTAGTTTGATAATAATGCCCGGAGTATGTGAAGACTTGAGTGAGTGTATCGCTTCATGAGGAAGAATTAGACTATCAAGGATTTGTCTTCCTTCTACAAATCGAGATTGTTCATTTGAAATAATGAAAGGTAGGAGAGGATTGAGGTGTAGAGAAAATACCCTAGTTATGATTTTGTAGATGACGTTACAAAGGGCGATGAGTGTGAAATACTTTGGATGATAAAATCATTCTTCTTTGGGAATGAGAGTAAGTAAATTGGTGTTTAGAGATGGGAGAATGTTTTGGTAGAGACGCGAGTCTTCCACCAGAATCCAAACCTCTTCCTGAACCATTGACCAACAATAGTGGAAGAAGTTTGTGGTAAATCCATCTGGTCTAGGAGATTTACAAATGGGAATCTCTTTGGCTGCTTGATCTACCCTTTCAATATAAATCTTACAGAGAATATATGCATTCTAATATGCATTAATAATATTTTGGATGTGCCTGGTAATTTTGTATATAGCAGTAGTGCAATGTGGGCTAGAATCAGTGAGAAGGGACTTGTAATAATTAATGAGCCCCTTTTATATGCCTTCATGATCTGGAATGGAGTGACCCTGCTCATTTTCCAACCATGTGATTCTATTGTTATGGTGCCTTTGGATCATAGATTTGTGGAAAATGTTTTGTTTTTTTCTCCTTTTCAAATCCATTGAATGCGAGATTTATGGTGCAACAATATATCTTCCCGGGAATGAAGATCGTTCAACTGTTTTTGTAGAGAATCTTCTTTCTCTTGAAGTTGTTATGAGCTTCCATTAAGGATGATTTCTTTATGAATTTCTTGCATCTTCTGGTCCAACTCTTTTTGTGCTTGAAAGATATTTCCAACATCGTTTTATTCCATATTTAGAGTTGTTGTTTGAATTTTTTAAACTTTTGTTGAAATATGTACATGGGAGTGCCATGAGTTACCTCTGCATTCTTCCACCAGTTGGGGGAATTCTCCTGAAAGTACGAATGGGAAAGCCATAATTTTTCAAGATGAAATAGTCTGTTCCTGGGAGGACCATCTGTGTCCATCCACAGTTGGCTTGGCCAATGATATGATCCTGAAGTAGGGATGATAATGGATTCCATTAGTTGTCCTTCCATCATGAGTGATTCGGATATTAAGAATCGGTCTATTTTATAGGAAATTTGATTAGAGCCCGATCGATGGTTGGACCAAGAGAAAATTTTGTCTTGGAAGTCTACATCAATATAAAGTCTAATATTTTCAATAGAATCTTCGAAGGCTTCAACTTCTTTGTAAAGCTACCTTATCCCACCTATTTTTGCCTCTAGGGATTTGATTATATTGAAATCTTCGCCTAGAATCTAGCTACGAGTGTCAATTAAAGAGCCCAGGTGAGTGAGGATTTTTAGGAAGAAACTTTTTTCTTGAGTGTCGTGTTGTCCATAAATGTTAGTTATTGGCCTTTTTTTGTCCAAGCCAATAATCCTGTAAGTAGTTGAGAGTGGCCATATGGTAGAGAATAATTCTTCCATAATGATTGTTGTTGGGTTCCATAGGATTTATATGACTCATGTTTCTCCTCTGGAATATGTATACATGAAGCTGTTGTGATTCCAACTTTTACAGATAAGGGACTCCTCTATTTTTCCTAGGCATTTGGTTTCTTGTAGAAGCAATATCTCAAGATTCTCTATCATGATGTTGCTTTGAAGGATTCTCTATTTCATCCTTATGTTGAGACCTCTTATGTTCCATGAGATTATATTCATGAGGAAGGGGGATTTTGGGATGGGAAGAAGCCATTTGTGAGCTTCTGAATTTGACTAAAATTAACCATGTAGTTGCCAATCTATTGTAATAGTTTATGTGTTGATTTTTGAGCTCTTTTGCCTACTTATTTAACCTATTTGTGTGGATCTTTGTGCTATTCTGGATGGATACTGAGTTTTTTTTTGGATCTGGAAGTTGCTCTAGCCATGGAGTTGAGGTAAACCTTATGGAATTTTTTGAGTTGATCTGTGGGGGCAAATTGTTGTTATTATTTCCTATAGGATTCATTGAGCCTTACCAATTCTATTTCAGATAGCTATTGATCATCCCATTCGATGTCCATTTCACCTCTTGTCTTAATGATAGGATATTATGTGATCACGACAGTTAGGAGAGTAGGGAGGATTTCTTCTAAGATGGGTTCAAAGGTTTCTTTGGATTTATCATTTGCGTTGGATTTACTGGTTGATGGGAGAGAGTTATTAGGGGCAGAGTCTTTGGAGAGGTTATTGAGAAATTTAAAAGAGTTACTAGTAAAATGTGGGCTAGAGGGGGATGGTTGAGTTTTTCTAGGATTTCGGCATCGACATCCTTGTAATTGGGTAAATCCATATTTTGGGTTATCTTGAGGGTTCACTATAAGGGCAGGGGTAGAATTGAGAGGGAAGTCTCGAAAAACATGACCATGTTCATGACATTTTCAACCTCGGAATGAAATGTGTTCATAATCTATGGTTTGATCCCATTCTTCATATTGATATTCCAATTTGATGGAGCCCAAGATAGGCTTTGAGATGTTCATGTAAACACATATGCATGCATAGGAAGTCTACCGACTCTGCTTTTTTCCCCCCGCTAATTTGACGAAGATGCCCAAAGTGTTTCTAATACCTTCAGGGATTTTTACAAACCAAAATTATTGGGGCAGAGAGTATAGTCGAATCCATACTAGGGCACATCGAAAGTCCTGTTTTTCTGGGTTAAAGCGTTTTGTCTGGAAGCGAAGGTCAATAATTGCATAGTTATAGAAATATGGGACATTTTCCAAGATTTTATCTATGTCTTCCAGGTTATGGAAGATGGTAGTAAAGAATCCTTTGCATCCAAGTTGATCATAATTCCCTTTGGGTTTCCACCATGTACTGATCCATTTGATGAGATCCTTCTCACAGGGCCATAGGCTTGGAAATTTACCAATGAGAGCATGGTCTCTCATGTATTGAGTTTGGGCACCTACTGTAATGGAGTTTATCACATACCTAGGGGTTGTGGAGGCTTGAGGAATACATTTTCCTAGTATCCAGTTGCGAGCAACTTTTGGATGAGAGGATTCAACGTCCATATCCATCCCTTTTTTGTGACCTATATCTTCCTGTAGTAGTTGATATTTTAGGTGTGGTGACATATCAAAAGGGGGTCATGTGATTTTGTTTCCATTCATTTCACCGTATGCAACATTGCAATATGAGGGGGATTTCTCCCCCTCGTTAGATTCCATGAGCTTTTATTCAGTGTAATGGGTGAGGAGGGGGTCGATAGCAAAAAGGGGCACTAACTGAAAAACCCTATAGGCGCTTGTACATCAGAAACCCTAACCCTAATAATATTTTTTTTTACTAACTTAACTTTATAACCAAAGGTGACCTTACTATATAAATTCCAAAGTAAAAATTAAATGTCATGAGTATAGTTGGATATAATAGACTTACAGATGGAGTTAAAGATATGGTAGATAATCATACAATTCTCACAAAATGTTGTGGACGAGTATGAAAAATGATGGCTAGTATGACAACATACAGACATATGCAAGCATACAAACTAGTACAATGGTAACAAATGTATGAGTGATTGCATGGGAGGTGATAGTTATCCACCCAACTACAGATTCATTAAGACTCTATCAACTGGGTAATGCCAACCATGTCCATCAATGCCGCCATCGCTCACCATGCACCATGTCATTTCCATCATTAACCATTCCATCATTGGGGACATCCATCCCCATCGTAGACACCACTTTCCCATGCTAGATGGATTACATCATATTCAATTGTGTCAGAAAACTATYGAAGGGGCATGGATGAGATCCTTGATTTCAATGCTTAATTTACTAATCCAACTAAACATGCCCTAGAATTCGAGATGATTTTTCCCATTGATCCAACCCTAACATTGGAACTGGTTTTGCAAGTGTTTCAGTGGTAATTATGGATCCGTGGTTAAGGGAGAAACATTTTATGCACTGCATTAAAGGTAAGATCAATTTATCCATCTATTTATCACAATATTCTTGTCTATGTCATGTTTGACTCGTAGAATTTTCCACTTAATATTACCCAGGGTTTACTAAGGTTTACAACCCTACCATTGAAAACACAACGAAAAAGAGAGATATTTTTCCGAAATAAAATCAAAGCTACAAAACCTAATTAAAATGGTTAATCAATTTAACAAAAACCATATTTCAGGAACTCTAGCACTGGAAAATGTCTTCCTCCTTATCACTCATACGTAGAACCTATTTGTAATTCCATTGAGAAGTATATTGGGATTTCATCCATAAAGACAAATGGAATGGGTGTGAGGTTCAAGACATCTGCAAGGGTTTTCTTATGGGAGAGAGATGAAACACACACACACACACACATTCTAGCTGGAATGACTATTTTATATTTCCAAAAAAATGCTTTCATCCTTAATCAAACAACAATCATAGCAGGTTTATAAAACATCTTCTTCTATTGTAAAAAAAAGGTTGAAGGCACATAGTCAAAATATGTTTCAAATATGATAATGTCTCCTGATATTAAAAATTGTAGAACTTGTAGGTGAATTGTTTAACACATTGCTCTAATAACAATAAAATATTTTAAAACATCTTTTAAATTAATAGAAATGAAATCCCTTAAAAAATATTTCAAAACATCTATTAAACTAATGGAAATGAAATCCTTGTAATATACCTAGAAATTGATTTCACTGATTGATCGATTTTGTGTCCTCCCAAGCATTGCCATAGTTTCCATGATGACCTCTTGTTACAAGAACCATGTTCTATAGTGGTAAGTTAATAGAGGTGGTGACTTAGCTGAGAAGTTCCTAAAAAGTAGTAATACAGGCTTCTACATATAGCTTGAGTATTTTGGCAAGGTATGAGTATCTTGCAACATCACATTGAATGTTGGTGGCAAGGGTTGTAGACACTATCGAATCCTATATACAATAAGATATTATGGTGTATATGGCCTTCACCACCAACATTCAATGTTATGTTGCAGGGTGCTTAAAAACCTTGTAGAAGATTACGTCATAGATACAAAGATAGTATCTAAAATCTCATCTCCCAATCATATAGTGTTAGAATGTGTTTGCCAAATTTCATTATGCATTTGTCACAATTGTAGATAACATCATTGACATATTCCAAAGGAATTCACACATGTTTAATGTATATAAATACTTCATAGTTGGTGCTAGTTATAATGTATATTCTAAACAATTAAAAGAATAATTTGAGAGTTTTTTAAGCATGTTTTATATGTAAATGCAATTATTATGTATTATTTTTGTGCATTTAAAAAAACAAATGGTTGATGATAGATAGCCATGTGCTCAAGATAATAGTATAATCCCACAAACAAATATTGTTGTAAATATGGTCGAAGGAGGATTTTTTGAAAATTTGTAAGTTTCATATTTGATTCATTAGATACCTTGTTCACTTCACCATAAACATATTATATTCTATTCCTTTTACATGGTTTTGGCTGAAGGAAAAATATCATTGCATATGAAAGTTATGGGGTTGCGATCTCTTTGAGATCACATGACAATGGACTACTAGGTTGTCCCTTCTTTCTTCATGTACACAAATTAAGAGAAACAAGTTAGGCTTGTGAGAGCGACCTCTCACACAACACATTGTAAAAGTGATCTCTCACACACCATGGTGATGTAAGAGATTTATTTCATTATAATATGCAAGGAGATCTCTCCTATACTAGCAACTCTAAGAGATATTTCTCTCAAATCGATCTAACACATTGTAAAAGTGATCTCTCAC
>SNQJ01S0009420.1:107884-130726 GCA_010110895.2 Picea sitchensis | reverse complement strand
TACAAGGAGTGAAGGATGAGAAACTTATCATAGTTATATTATCACGTGTAAGGTCGAGTGAATTGTCAATGGAAGAAGTGTGTGATGAATTTAAAAAGTAAGTTTGTTTCATTATTTTTATTTATGTTAGGACAAGAAAATTAAGTTTTTCAGTTTAACATATCAATGTTCTAATTATTTTATTATATATATCATTATAACATTAATTTTTTATTTATTTAGTCACAAGGTGTATATGAGAATATAGGAGGAAATGGTTAATATGTTGAATGAAGAAAGTTGAGATGATGTTAAACTCAACTATCCAGATTCAAGCTCTACAACAGTATTGAAACAATTTTTTGTTGCATTCAAAAAGGCATGTTGATTTATTATATTCATATTATTTGTTTGTAGGTTAATTTATTTTTATTTTAACAATTATAGATATATAACTATATGTTTGTTTGTTTCATTAAAGATGTCAAACAAGAATGCATATGGAGTACCTGAAACCTTCAAAAATTTTATTCAAAAACTCAGGTTTGAAAGAGAAAGAAGGAGACATGTTCAAAATGTTGAACTTGATGACACCCTTGATCACTACATTTTGAATGGGGTCGACATTGTTCATTATAAAGTGATATTAGGTGATTGTGAACAAATTGCAAATATTGCTCCTAAAAAAGAATACTCCCTAGTTATTATGGATATCTCTCATGGTTATAATATCCAAAACATTGGATATGATATTGATCCTTATACTTACCAAGATTTCAATAAAGTGGTTATGGGATTTATGGAAGTCACAACCTCACCATTTTGGAGATTTTTGTTTTTTCATTCAGACACACAACAAGGATTAGTACAATCAAGCTTCAAAGGAAAATAAAAGACAAGGATGCAACTTATTTGGCAAGATATTGAAAGTGTATGTTTAGCAATTACAATTAGCAATCAATTTTATTAATTCACAAGTTAATTGAATTTGCACATATTTATGTTACAGGAACAAGCCTAAGATTCAGAGCTCCAATAGATAACCATTTACACATGATATTGAGAGTATATATCTTGCAACCTAGACAAAAGATGATTCTTATAATTCTATTATTGTTAATGTAAAAGATGGAAGGAACCCTAGTAGTTTATTGGTTTACAATGTTGTGGTTAGAAAACTAACATATGAGGAAAAGGATTTGAATGGAGAGATGGTTAAAATTTATCAAAAACCACAAGCATTAATTAATTATCTTACCGATACATTTTCAAGTGAAGGAGATTGGGTTTTGGATTTGTTCTCAGGTTCAGGTAAGAATTATGCTCTAACATTTATGAAATCATACTTCAATCTTATATTATTTTTAATTTATGTCTTTTTACAGTATTTAACTTGATTCTTTATTTTGTATTTGGTGATTAGGTACAACGTTATCATGTTACTCACAGAAAGAAAGAAATTGCATAGCCATTAAAAGTGACCCAATACAATGCGGTTTTATTCAACAAAGAATTAATGATATTCCATCTCTTCCAGATGAAATGCAAGAAGTTGGCTTGAGGAAAGGAGATTTTAGTGAATCAAAGGTGGAAAAAATTTCAAAGGAACCTCAAGTACTATTAGGAGGATTGATTGAAATGGACACTTTCGAGAACTTGCAGATATCAAAGACTTAATGGAAGAACAAAATGACACAATGGAAGCTAAAAATGATGTTGAAGAAGATGATAATGTGTCTATTGAGAATGATGAATTTGAGATATATTATATTTTTTATTAGTTTTAAGATGCCCTTGAAGATGATGCTCAATTTTGCAAATTTGTTATGAGCTATAACTGTAATGTTTTGACTTTCAGATCTTAAAATAAGAATGAATATGTATCTATTGTTGTTTTATGATGAATCTTTTTTATTATTTTTTTTTACTTTTATTTGTATGTGAATCGCTATACTAGGGAAAATTTTATTAAATGTTGTCATTTTTTTACTTCAAATGTATAAAAATATGGAAAACAATGTTAGTTTTTTATAATTTTTTCACTTTTTTGGTTCAATTATGTCCATAAAAATGTTTTATTTAACATTTATTTTAAACAAATAGGTACCAAAATATATAGGTTTTTTTTTTTTTTTTTTTTTTTTTTTTTTTTTTTTTTTTTTTTTTTTTTTTTTTTTTTTTTTATATGGTTTTAAAATGTATATATTTTTGCTAAAATATTCAAAATAGTGTTATTTAACTTCTGAATTATATTCAAAAATAGTGTTATTTAACTACAATTATTTTCTATGTATTGAAGTAAAGGTAAACAATGTGTTAAAAATGATGTTTTCCACTATATTTTAAAAGTATGGAACCATAAATTAATTAAGGAGACACAATTATATGAAAAATCTTAATTTCAAAAAAGTAAATGGTAAAAAATATTTTTAAGATTGAAAGAAGCATGGGAAAATGACTAAAAACACTGTTGAAAAAAAATTGAAAATTTTGAAAATCAATCAAAAAATAAGCATTTAAAAAAATAATGTGGAAACATTATGGATCAAAAAATTTAAAACATAAAAAAAAAACCTAAAAAGAGAAGGGGGGTGCTACCGATAGCACCATTTTTAGAAACAGGGTAAAAAGTGTGACCCCCCAAAAAACAAGAACTTTTAGAGTTCTCGCTAAGTTGGTAACTATGTTTTGGATCAAATTCTTTGAGATTGCAATAATGTAATATCCCAAAATAGTTCTTTGGGAACCTCAAAAATAATAAATGTCTTTAAAAAATACAAGGATAAAGTTTTGAAATAAAATATTTGTGTTTGTCCTTCAAAGAGGACTAGGATAGGGCTCCCACGGACTATGAAATGAAAATACCTAGAAGACACAAGAAGAACAATCAAGGATCAACCTAAGTTTCACAGATTATTGGGAAATGGAAGGCAATATGAAAAATGATTGTAGAAGAATGATAATAAGGAGAAGAATAGGATAGATTTTTGACTCACTATGATTGAAATTTGTTTTGAACTTGTTACTTATTTGGAGGTGCCTCTTTTGTAGATGCTTACTATGATTGAGGTGGCATAATTGTTGCAATTATTTCTTTTTGTTTTGGCTCGATGATTTTGATTAAGGATTTTCTTAACCAATCTTTAATATATTCCCTCATGGGAGCCACTGTGATCTCTTGCCTTTTATTTATTTCAAATAATCCATTCTCCACTTCTCTTAGGTCCATGCATGATTGGTGCAATGTGTCACCTACGTCATCATTTATGTTGATGTATCTCACCAACCACTTTTCTATTTCCTCCTTGGAGAATTTTATTGACTCAATGAACTCGTTTTCCCATGCAACTTTCAATACATTAAGTTGGTCTAACAATTTTTCTCTAGATGAAAGAATTATATCCATTAATAGGCTTCGGCCTTCAAGTTCTTTCATGAGATCAACAATCTTAAAGAATACGTCACCTCTTTTGTTCTTCAAATAATCTAGTTCATTTATCATTTCTATTAAGTTTTTTATTCTATTTAACTAACATGCATTAATTTGTTTCATCCAGATGTTTGAAGGAAGGTTTTTCTCTCTTCTGTGGATATCGCTTAAGCTTGAAACTTTGGCCAAGAATGTACCCACAACGTCCTTGTAGAAACATTCATCCTTCTCCAGATATTTTTGAACATATTATTTAACATTTGTAATCCTTGGTGTAAAGTTGGTGGAGCTCTATGCAAGCTCCCAAATTTGTTGAATCAAATATATTATTTTTTGTATTCTGTCTCCAATATATTTTCTTATTGCTTGCAACAAACTTGATGAACTTTTACATTTTTTACTACTTTTTGGGATATATTGTAAAGTGAGTGATGGTTGAATTGTATTCAAATTTTTTGGAAATAAATGTCCCGGAATTAAAGTTGCCTCCAATTATTTTATTCTTTGTTTTAATTCCAAATTTTCCTTTTCAATGTTGTTGACAAATTATTTCAGGGCTTCTCCAATTGCTTCATGGAATTGTACAATTTTTTATGGTGCAACCCCATCGAAATCAATTGTTGATTTCCATTTTTGGATGTCTTTTTATTTTTTCTACTCACTTTATTAATTAAAAAATTTTTAGACGGTCGATTGTAGTTTACATGGTGCAAATTTATAGATTCCTTTTCGAATATATTTGGTTCCTAAGTGACTAGGGATTTGGCGAATTCTCGAGTTTCCAGTAGTCTTTTCTCAAACCAACTGGGTCCTTCAATAATCTCATCCACATCCATAGCTTGTGGGATTTATTTAGTTTCAAGTACGTCTAACCCCATTTTCCATGTATCCCTTTTTATTTTGGTATAAGTATATACAATATGATATTTTTCAATATTTCTCTTTTGTGGGTCCTTATCACCGTCGTCATCTGAACTTTCAGCTGATTTTTTCCTCATCTCCATACCACTTCTCTTAGGTTTTTTTCTTACTGGAGTACTCTTTTGAGACACAATCAGTGAATTGGGATTTTTGTCTGCTACTTCTCTTCCATGCTATCGATATCCCTCATTGGTACCGACTAATTCCTCCATGTCATTGAAAGATTGGTCAACCAAAGTTTTAGGGAGATTTAAATTATCTCTGCCCCCTTCTTTAAATTATTCAATTTTGGTGAACTATGAAGAATAACCAATTGAGGCCATATGTGCAGTAAACATATCATTTGGGTCGAAACCCTCAACAAGTTCATCTTCTTTTAGGATGAGTTGGTTGAGATGACCTGCAAGTTAATCCAAATGGGATATATGTTTTACAACAATTTCTCTAATTTTCCAAGGCAGGGGGGTGAATTGCTTCTTTCTCTTCTCGTTGAAGAAGTGAGCCCAGGTCTTATACTGCCTGCAAACTTCTACAAAAAAATTCTTGTATGATACATAAAATGGGAGGAGGAAAGGTTTCTTTTCACAACCAAATAACCTTATGATACTACAATATTCAGTGGTTTCAAAAAATCCTTTCTATGCGAGAAAGGTAGAGTCTTCAAGTGATAATCTCGACGTATTAGGGCAAAAGAACATTTTTTTTAACTCTCAAATGAAATTATTTTGAGGGTAAAAATAATACTAAACTTTGTGCCCCCACAAGGATGGATACCACGTGAAAATTGGTTCCACCTTAAAATCAATGCTCCTTGCCCTCAATAAATCCTCGAACACATGGCAATACACTATGAAGAAAATAAGATAGGATGTCATATAAAATTTCCAGGTCTCTTTTAAATTACTCAATTGAAATGAGACTTCACTAGAAATAATGTGGCCCCAATCTATGATAGCATTTTCATGCAAAGCATAGTTAAAAACATAGATGATATTTCTTGGTATAGATGTCGTGGATTCCATGCCAATAATACGAGCAACTAACCAAGCAAATTCCTTGTATGGGTATTTCAAGGAACTTACCTAAAACTTGGCAGTGCTAAAGAGGTAGATTTTTGTCCATGGAGATGGATTATTATCTTCTTCAAATTTAATTTATCTGCACACCATTGAACGAGCTCTCTGAAATATGTTACCTCTAGAACACAACCAACAAGGGATATGCTTGAAATACATACCTAGTTCATCCTTTTCTTAGCTGGAGTGAGGGCCTTGTAGTGGTTGTATACTCACAACCACTAGAAATATTGATATTCATGCCCAAGTGTATTTAGTGTATCCCCGCAATACAATTCCTTTCTCTTACTTGACATTATTTTTTCTGCTTTTTAGCTTTGGAAATAGGTGGTGTTACTATCGATATTTATGGCTTGGCATGCTATTTGTTATTTAATTTACCACATATTACTATGATAGTTTAATCCCTGTAGTTCATATTTCAAAGTTATCGATTTGCACGACAATATTTTTTAATTTATTACAAGGTTTACGAGATATTCATTAATTTAATAACAACATTAAGTTCACACAAGTGGTGGCTGATGTGGAGGGGAAAATAAATGCGATGGAAAGTGGTGATGGGATGTCGTGGTGAATGAAAAGTGGTTAAGTATGGAGGTGCATTAAGAGAAACAGAAGGCACATTATGTAGTATTAGAGAATGTGGGTCGTCGTGCACATGGGTTCGGGAGCATACGGGAATGAAAAGGTAAAAGTGAAAGTGCCCCACACCTGAAGTAAGAAAATTGACTAATTATGGGAGAGAGTAATTTTGTGGGTTGCAAAAATAAGAGGTACATTTTGTAGAAAGAGATATTTCAGGTCAGCAGACATGTGGGTATGAAGGCATAGGAAAAAGGTAAATGGGATATTTAGTCGTCCTACATCCGCATTCCAAGAAAATGACTAAGTATGAAAAGGTAAAAAAGGTGTGTTTTGGGGAACGTGGAAGTAAGAGGTGCAATTTATGGGTAGCGCAATTGTGGGTCTACGAACCTAAGTGTTACACATAAAAATGCCACATTTGTGTTTCACACCCTAAGTGTCACAAAGTGTCGCAAAGTGACGTATGCACCTCGGTAAGTGTCACATGCATTGTCGCAAGTGTCGTATGCACCTTCCCAAGTGTCGCATTCACCTTGTGAGGTGTCACTACATATTAACACCATTAAAACAGTTGTTCATGACCCCTAAGTCATATGGGAGGAGGAAAACCATCATTTCTAAGTCAAAACACACTTTTTCCATGGAAAATTCAACCCATTTTTTAGCATTTATGAAGGGTGGCGCCCCCTGTCCATATTGGGGGTGGTCCCATGATGCCCCCTCTGCCACTATAGGAGAACACCACTACTAGGGTGGTTCCCTATCTCTCACTGGAGGGGAGAACCATTTTTGTTGAGAGAAAGGGGGGATCTCCTCCACCTTAATCTATGGGCCAACTCTTTGAGATGGGGTTGGTTATGTTCGACCCTCATGCTTAGGCTTCATCCTAGGATCAAATCCCAAGATCAAGGATCCATATCCCTCATTTTTGTTGAAATATTGTAAATTCGATGAATATTCTACCTAAGAGGGAGTGTTGAATAATATTATTATATTATATTTATTAATTAATCCCTATTGTGCCTTTGTAAAAGTCGTCTCTTTTGTGCCTTGACAATTAAATGTAAATTAAAAGGGTAAAGTGACAGGTTGGCCCAAACCTAATTAAGGGAGGCTAGACTACTATTTATAAAGGAGGCTATCACCTCATTTGCACACTTACTCATGTGCTCTGCAACAAGAGGAAAAAGTGTGAAAGTCTTGGAGGAGTAGTTGTTGCAACTAGGGGTGACGTCAAGGAGGGTTTTGGTCTATCTCTTGGTATCTCTTGATTAAGTGGTGTCATACTCTTTCCTAGTGAAGGAGTAGAGGAGGATCCTCTGCTTTGTTTTTGGTCTATCTATATTGAGGAATTTTTTTATGGGTTTTCTTCCCTGTGAGGGTTTCCCGGGATAATCTGTGTGTCTCTATTGTTTCTACGATTGCCTCTGTTTCAATGATCTTATATATGAAGCTAATGTACTAAATGATTGTAATAATAAACAAGAACTACAACTTCTAGTTCCATAAGTAAAACATCAACATGGTATTAGAGCAGGCCTGAAAGAGACCAACTCATAGTTTATAAGAAGTGCCTAGCCTCAACGCACCCTCTCCAAAATCCAGTTTTTAGTATTGTTGTAGAAATAGGGTTTTTGCATAAACCCTAAGTGTGACATTTTCCCTGTTTAAGGAGGATGTTGGAGGAAGTACCCACATCTAGGATCTCTCCCTAGGAGGGCGCATTTAATCCATGGATCAGAATTATGAAATATGAAGTTTGAAAAATTAGGGTTTCCACATAAAACCCTAAGTTGCAGTTGTTGAAGTATCAGTATCAGTTGCAGTTGCAGTGGTTGAAGTATCAGTATCAGTTGCAGTTGCAGTTGAAGCATCAGTTGCATTTGAAGTATCAGTTTCATTTGTAGTATCAATTGTAATATCAATTGCAGTTGCAGTGCCAGTTCCTTCATGTCAGTTGCAACACCAGTTGCAGTGCCAGCACGAGCTGCAGTACCAGTTGCACTGAATTTTTTTGTGAAGTGTTGGAACTGATGTTTTATTATCCTATTGCGCTTTACCCTAGAAAGATATTGTCAGAGGTATGTACTTACATATTTTTAAACTGTATTATTATTTTTAAAGGGTATTTGTAGGAGAAAGGATCTTTTGTCTAAACAACAATCGTAGATCCAGAGGGATCTCAGATCCAACACATTCAGAGGAAAAATGCACCTCATGTTTGATCAATTTAATACGCTCTATTTGTTATGATCTTATGAACATCTAGATTGTATTTTGATCTGTTGTATTTATGGATATCATACGAACCATTGTTCAAAATTAAAGTCAAAAGTATTAGATTGATTAAGGTTGAGATTATAGAGTTTATTCTCTAACTCATATTTATGTCAAGAAAGCATATTATCTTAGTACAGAGGATAGGTTGAAGAGAATAATTGTCATATTGAGTGAAGGAGACTCGGAAGAAAAGAAGCAACACTCATTCTTGAGGACAAGATTCCAGGTTCCAGGTGATCTGAAGATGAAAAAGGTTTGTGTGTACAAATTTGCAAGTGAAAAATTTATGTGACTTAAATTGAATCAAATTGCAAACACATAAACTTAATGAGTTTTTTTACTTAACATGAGCAGCATAAACAAACATAAACAACCATAAAAAACAAGCACATAAAACATCAAAATGATAAAGGAGTTCACCCCTCTCTTGGGCTACATATCCTGGTTTAGCTTCCAATGGATCATTTTCATTATATGATCAAAGTGTCAAAATCAGTTCCTTACAATGCTGAGAATGCAAAGTAGATGGCTTCAATGGCTCCAAAATGTCCAAAAACCCCTAGTTGGGCTCTTCTTGCACTTGGTTTGGCCAAAAATGAGAAAAATACACTTCCTGGAAGTTTTTCCCCAATAGCTTGTTGTACCTGCTTGCCAAAATGCACCCCTGTGTGACTGAACCTGGCTCTGTGCATTTTCCATGCCAAAACCTAGCATGCACGCCCATTCTGCAATTTGGGCAAATTTATCGCACCGTTAGGGAGACTGACACCTTTTCCGGTGGAGGTTATGGTCGCATGGCCTCATGTGGCCAAGCACCAACCTAAATTTTTACACATGTCTGACTGGTCTGTTGGATCCCCTAGCTCTGGTTGTATGGAAATGGTGTAAGGTATGTAACCAAGGGTTGGGGTTAAGCCCCGACACTTTTTCCGCCCGAAATAACCATATAGAAAGTTTAAATAGAATTTTTAAATGTTAGGTATTAAGAACTAACATAGGTGGGTTCGTAGCCCAACCTTTGCCAAGAATTTTCCCATAGAGGTCACGAGTTCGACCCCGACGGACTCCATAAAATTTTAAACCATAAACCAATTACGAGGTTCCACTTGGCGGCCCTTAGCTGAGCCACGTGGAACCTTTCCATTCACCCATACACTGACACATGTCGACCATTGGTTGTTCCACGTCACCCTTGCATGGTCACCTTGCCCAGTCAGCACCTTCCACACGGTCAACTGACACGTGGACTGTACAGACTCCATAATCAATATTTTTTTGTCTGTTTGGAAAAGTGGACAGAACGTGATATCTCAGCCATATGGAATCTGTTTAAGCTCGTTCAAGTTTCATTGGGATCGTGAGGATGAGATCTACGTAATGAATCCACTTTCGAGCACTTTGATTTTTGAGCATTTTTTGATCCTCTGGATCACTAGGTTTGATTGATTAAGTTGATAAGATAAAAAATTTCACAAGTCAAGTTTGATAACTGCCTCATTAGAAGTAAACACTATAGATTTGTAATAAAAATATTTGAAAATTTTTATACTTGGTAGCATGTGAGAATTATTGAGATAAATGCATATTGTAATCATTTACCAAATATAACTAACATCTCCTCTAAGAGAAACTCCTTGTTGTGTTTCCAGGTTACCATGGAGGAATGATTGATCACAACACTATAAGAGTGTTGCTCTCATTTATTATTATTTTATTTCTTACTTTTGACCCTTCTTTCAGGCAAGTCACAAGTGATAGCTATGAAGGAGCTACTGTGACGATTGTTCTCACTATTATTTCTATTATTAATATAAAGAGTATTAGTCTTGTCTACTATTTCTCTTTTGATGTTTTTGTTTCGGGTAGGTCACATGTGATAACCCTGAGGGAGCTATAGTGATGATTGCAGGAGGAAATATATTAGATGAGACGTGGATCAGAGTATGGAGAAGACTATCCAAGTTGTATATATGACCGTATACATCCATGTACCAAAGAAGAAGAAGAATAAGAAGTTACTTTTTCTAAATACATAACATCTCATATGGATACAGATCATGAGGAGTAGATGGATCCAAAGATTATATAGACTCAGAGGGAGTCAAGCTTCAGAGGGAGCATGGAGACTTAGAGTAATCATGATCGCAGAAAGGATCAGATGGGAAAAAGAGACATCTTCCAGGACTGACAGACAGATGCCATGAGTTGAGAAGACTAGATCATAGCTTTAGAGACCTCTAGGAGACATGAAATATCCTAAGAATATTCCCTTGTTTCAATGACAGAGGAGGAAGCCAATTAGAAGGACTGGGATATGGATTTTTCCTTAATACCAAAAGCGAAGTCAGTGGTGACTTCCAAGATTGATCTAACAAATCAAGCATGTTGCAGATAACAATATAGATATGTACAAATCTTGATTTGTGTCCACGGGATTCTCCCAGCAAGAGGGAGAAGACTATGATAAGACAATTGCTCCAGTAATCAGAAGAAGTGTATATAGAAAAACATGATTCATTAAAATTATATGACACAGTATGAGATTCAGAGGGAGTAGGTATGACAATCCATGTATTTGATATTGAATTATCTCCAGTGTTAGTTGGTGCAATACATTATTTGGGCCATGGAGACATGACTACAATAGAAGATTGAGTTACCTCCAAAGAAAGAGGAAATGCTACCCTCATTGTCAATTATTTAGCCACTCTCAGTTTCATATGAATTTGTTGACATTATAGAATAGAGGATATACTCTCAGAGTTCAACAGCTATAGTGAGAATAGAGTAGTCATTCTCAGCTTCAAAAATTGTAGTTGTAGGTGCAGAGTCTCATTTCTAGAAGGAACAATTACAGAAACAGTAGAGGACATACTCTCAAGAAGTGAGACAAATAGTTCTTTACAGAAAGCACATAGAACCAATACATGATTATGCAAATTGAGATTCAGTTGAGAAAGTGTACCAGGTTGGTACGATGTAATGTGAAAAATTGGTTTTGAAGTACAGGACAAGAAGACTCATGTCTGCAAGTTGAAGCAAGCTCCAAGAGCTTGGTATGACAAGATTGATAGTTTTCTGATGAGCTTGGGCTTTACCAAAAGTAAATTTTATCACAACCTTTACTTCAATATTGAGAATTATGGGAAGTTATATTGTTGTTATATGTGGATGACTTATTCTTGACAAATGAAGAAAAGATCATCATAGATTGTAAGAAGAAGCTTGCCTCTGAATTTGAAAGGAAGGACCTAGGACCAATGCACTATTTCTTAGGTCTTGAAGTATGGCAGATCCCAGAAGAGATTTTCCTTAATCTGGGAAATTATGTTGTGGAAATTATGAAGATATTCGACATGATGGACTGTAAATCCATGTCCACTCCTATGGAGATGAATATGAAGCTATTGGTTGATACTTCATCAGAAATAGTTTATGTTACTCTATATAGACAGGTGATTGGTTCGTTGATGTATATAATGAATACCGGACCAGATATATGCTTTGTTGTGAACACCTTGAGTTAGTATCTAGTGGATCCCATACGTGTTCACCTAGTAGCTGTAAAGCATGTAATGAGATACCTCAAGGGTACTTGGTCTATGGCCTCTATTTTACTGGATATTGTGACTTCAGATTGTATGGCTATACTGATTCAGATTGGCCTGGAAGTGCTTCAGATATAAAAATAACTTCATGATGTTGTTTCAGTTTAGGGTCAACCATGACTTCGTGCCAAAGCATGAAGCAATCCAGTATTTCTCTTAGTACAGTAGAAGTGGAATACATTGCAGCATGCTCTGCCTGTTGTGAATCCATATGGATTTGAAAGTTGTTGATGGGTCTATTTGACCTAGAGATGGATGCTACCATGATCTTTTGTGATAACTAGAGTTTCATAAAGATGACAGAGAACCCAGTGTTCCACGATAAGACGAAGAACATTAAGATCTGGTACCACTACATTCGTGATATGGTACAGAAGGGAGATGTGAAGCTCCAGTATGTTGGCACAGATGAGCAGGTAGCAGATGTGTTGACTAAGCCTCTATCTCACGTGAAGTTTGAGTACTTCTGAGAAAATCTTGGTGTAGTCCGAAAGGAATTCCCTTGAAAGCAGGAGTGACGTTGATGATACTATGGTATCCTGACCACCTGCAGGGTAACTTGTTAGAATTTATATCATAGGGGATTGATCATACCTGGACAGATCTTGTAAGGTCCAGATGGATGGTCTGTCAAAGTCCCTATGTATGTATATACTTTCCCTGGTCAGTAGTGTGGAAGATCATTAGGATTTATATCCTAGGGGATTTTAATATCCTTAGACAAATCCCATAAGGTCTGGATGGACGGTTTTTCGAAGTGACCACTCTTTTTGTTGTTGTTGTTGATGATGATGATGATCATGTCTCATTTTGTTTCCATTGATGTTGGTGTTCCAGCTTCATGTTATTTATGTTGATGTTCCAGCTTCATGTTGTTGATGATGATGTTACTCCAGCTTCGCGTTGCAGATGATGACGATGCTCAATTTCGACTGATGTTGATGATGAGAAAAACTTTCGATGATTTATAGATATGACAGACAGTGTGCAAGATGTTGATGATGATGTCTACTCCTCTTGATGTTGTATTGAGTCCAGTCAGTTGTTAT
Source organism: Picea sitchensis (assembly GCA_010110895.2). NCBI lineage: Eukaryota > Viridiplantae > Streptophyta > Pinopsida > Pinales > Pinaceae > Picea > Picea sitchensis. Next base: position 117,795 of record SNQJ01S0009420.1, on the reverse strand, counting down.
TGATGTTTTCAGTAGAATACCCTTCTTATTAAGGGGGAGTGTTAAAATATTGTAACTTTGAAGAATATTCTACCTAAGAGGGAGTGCTGAATAATATTATTATATTATATTTACTAATTAGGCCCTATTGTGCCTTTGTAAAAGTTGACCCTTTTGTGCCTTGAAAATTAAATGTAAATTAAAAGGGTAAAGTTACAAGTCGGACCAGACCTAATTAAGGGAGGCAAAACTACTATTTATAAAGGAGGATATCACCTCATTTGCACACTCACTCATGTGATCTGCAACAAAAGGAAAAAGTGTGTTAGTCTTGGAGGAGTAGTTGTTGCAACCAGGGATGACGTCAAGGAGGGTTTTTTTCTATATCTTGATATCTCTTGGTTAAGTGGTGCGCTAATATTTCCTAGTGAAGGAGTAGAGGAGGATATTCTGCTTTATTTTTGGTCTATCTATATATTGAGGAAGGTTTTGTTGGGTTTTCTTCTCCATGAGGGTTTCCTAGGATAATCTGTGTGTCTCTATTGTTTCTATGATTTCGTCTCTTTAAGTGATCTTATATATGAAGCTAATGTGCTAAATGATTTTAATAATAAATAAGAACCATAACTGCTAGCTGCATAAGTAAAACATCAACAATTTTCTCATGGTAGTTGTGCCTCTCAAGCCTATATATTGAGGGGTTTCCAAGGTGAAAAGGGGGAAGATTTCAAGTATCAAACATTTGATCTTGGTATATTCATGCAAGTCCTGGACGAGGAGAGCTTGGAGAAGTGATGCATCATCATCCATGGTTTGTAAGTATTTTCTTTGGGTTCTGATTTGAATATGCGTGGCCTATTTCCTTCAAGATTGTGTATTATTGCATGTGCTTGTCTATTGTTCCTTCAATATTTGTAGATGAATTTGTTTTATATAATCAACTAGAGTACGAGGTAGTGGTTTATATTTGCTACCTATTATGTTAATCAAGTTGCGCCAGGGACTTTGAAGATCAAGCTCGGATTGGAAACAACAAGGACAAACTTTGAAACAAGGTGCATCACACCCTTTATCCCTCTCTCTTTATGATTGGTTAAAATAAGTTCAAAGGGATGTTAGTGTCCATTTGTACTTTTATGTCTTGGTATTAGGGGTCTGTAATCTAAGGGAGGTTTTAGTTGTCCATAGAAGAAACATTATGTAACAGAAATTGGAAACTCCACTGGGGGGGGACTTTGACTAGTATTTCCTTGGATCATCCTTAGATCCCTTGTTTGTGATTAGATATTGATTGCTTGATTCTTATTTATTATATTTTCCCCTTCCCTCTTCCTCATTGAAGAGTTTACAGAGAATTGACTAGGTCTCTGTTGAGTCTAAGCCTTTGAAATCCCTCTTTTTGAGTTTTATAGGCATGTGGTGCTCCCTTTCTATGTACACCAGGGCACCATTGCTTAGGTGACGCTCCCTTGCAATGTACACCAGAGTGCCATGGTGCTCTTTCCCTTTGAAAATAGGGGCATCAATGCCCTTTTTTAGGCCTTTGTGCCTATTTTTTCGTTATTTTTCTCAACCTTCATCTCAAGGGTTTTTTTCCCAGGGACTACTAATTGTTTTTTACTTTGTTTGGATTGTGGATTTGATACTTATCACTCATTTTTTTTTCTTTTTTGATCTTGTACACCACTTCTACGTTGTGATATTGGTTCACCTTGTTTTTCACTAGTTTTGTCTTTGTCTCATGATGTTTTTCAATTATCTGATTGATTGGAAGAGTCTGCAAAGGTTTGATCGGTCTTGAGTTTATGTTCAATATTGTTTAGAACATCTTGCATCTTTGAATGATTGAGATACTTTTTCTTACCATAACCTATATTGAATGCTTGTTTCTTGCTTCTCATCTTTAAGGATTGTTGATTGATTTCCTCTTTCATCGTATGCGTTCTTTGAGTCTGGTCACTATTTTGAGTGCATTTCTTGTTCAATCATGTCTTTGTATGCCTTTGTATCTGCATTGGATTCCTGCATTGAAAATAAGGAAGTAGAAATAAATTGCATTTAATTTAGGTTCATTTCATGTATAATCAAACGAACATAAATTGATTGCATTCAAATCTTTAGGTGGTAAACTGGATTAGGTTTATGCATTTGGGAATGGAAAAAGACTCTTCTCATTTCCATAGATAGATTTCATCAAAAAAAGAAATATTTCCATATCATTATGTTGCAATATTTTGGAATCGATGTCACAAACATCATCATTTTTGCTTCCATACCCTTGAGTAAACAACATCCTAAAAATCAATATGCTAATTAAAATCCATCTAGAATTTTTTTTTCTAGGCAATCTGCCAACCTACATTAGATTAAGTGTAGGGATTTGGAATAGGTGTTGAGAATAACTTTTCAAATCCATAAAAAAAACATAGAATTATGTGATAGGGAGTGAAAACCCAATTGTCGTATAAGCATAACCGGGAACCCCCTCTCACACAAGGACTAAACACGAGGTAGTGTGTGGAAGAGCAGTGGAGATTTCCCCTATGAGGCTTAACCAAATGTAGAGGAATGAACATATACTGAGGGATCTTCCTGAGAATTAGTTTTTTTCATCTGGTATCAAAGCTTCTTGAATCCCAAATCTGTTTGGGGTCCTATGGAGTCTTACCGGTCCACTTGTCTTCAATTCTCTTGAAGAATTTTGGACTTGATATCCTGTCCATACCTTCGATACCAACTATAAATTGTACCCACCCAGAGGCTGACTATGAGTTGGTAACCTTTGTGGCCTTTGTCTTTAGGGTTCATACACAAGGTGATGACAGGGGGGAGTCTTTGTTTTACCTAGGTCATACGTTGGTAAAATTCACTCGGGATCCTTGGAGGGTAACCCACGGATAGACCCTAAGGGAACTTGCACCAAGGTGTAATTCCATTAATCAAGTCGCCAATGTAATTGATCCACCCTCTCTATCCCAGCCTCTTCTCACTTTGATCATGCGATGTTGGATTTCATCACCAACTAACACTTCACTGTGAAAAGGTTTGTTTGTTTGTTTTGCTTCCTAGATTTTTTAGCGTGTAATGTTTGTTTTCCCCTATAAAACCTTAGGGTTGATTCTGTGTCGATGGCATCAGTTCCTGGAACTACCAACGAAGGAACCCCTTTTTTTGGTTATCATTTGTTTCTACTTTTGTGGGACACGTTGGTCCTCATTATATCGCCACTTTGACTCTTCATGGACTCAATATTGGGTTACCAGTCTAGTTGTTTTCCACTTTGGTAAACGTAAATGCTCCCATTGCTTCGTCCGTAAGTGATCCACCCCAATACCATCAACCTCGTATTGATCCTCTACCTTCTTCTCCCATAGGTTCTTCTTCCCGTTCTTCCTCTTCGCCTAGTGAAATCTCTACAGCTAGTAACCAGGTAGATAATAAGAAGGCGAAAATGAAGAATAAGAAGAAGAAAATAAATCTAGAGGGAAAAATTCCAACCACTGCAGGACATGTTGGAAGCGATCAACCAACTATTTTTCATCATGTTGGGAGTGTTGATAATGTTGACAAGTCCACCAAGTCACATTGCAAACCCAAATTCAACTGTAGGATTTGTAAGGGTGACCACCTTCTTAAATATTGCCTAGGTATTCCCAAGGTTCTAGAAGTGTGGTCTCAGGGGAATCAACCCGCGTCGTCAGCCACTGTAGGTAATGTTGGTGACAAACCATCAACTAGTGATAATCAAGTTGGTAGTAAGAAGGGTAAATTCAAATTTCCTTGCATGTTATGTAAGTAGATGCACCGCACCTACCTCTACCCTCGTATGGATGAGGATTCATATCTGTTGGAAAATATTGTTGATCCCTGATAACACCTTCCATATCCCAACACATCATTTGTTGAAGAACTGGTCAATCTGGTTCCATCTTCAGTCAATCTGGTTGATCAGGTGATCCATCTAGTTCAATCATCGGTTGAGTCAGTCAATCAAGTGATCAATATGATTTCAAATTCAATCGATCCCACTCTCCCCTTGGAGAGTGAAGTTAAAGTGGTTGATCCAATACCACCCTTGGTCGATCCCACTCCTCCTAGAAAGAGTGGGAATTTCGCTCAGGTATTTCCTATTTCTATAGATCCTTTTGTACTAAGGTTCACTTCACCCGATCCCCCTCCGAGTAATGAGGCCATTCTTTTAGATTGGGGTGCATTGTCAGAATATCGTCTCCCTTCTTATATACATTTCCAAATCACTGTTCAGGTTTGTGGTAGGGATGTTCCTCATACTATTGTCGATGAGGGTGCATCGATTAATATATTATCCTCCATTGCTTGGAAAGCTTTAGGTTTTCCTTCGCTTGTTCCAGTGACTCAGAATCTATTGGCTTTTAAGAGAAGATTTACTCAACCTTTAGGGATCCTTCCTCAATTTCATGTTACTTTGGGAGGGAAAAATGTCTTTATTGATGTCATGGTAGTCCACGACCCCTTGGATTTTAATATGCTCCTTAGGCGAGACTATGTTTATGTTATGAAGGTTTTTGTGTCCACGATATTTCATTTGATGTGTTTCCTTTACAATGGAAACATGGTGACCATTGACTGGATTTCATTCATTGGCCCTCATATGATGGCCAACCATCCAAATTCTTTTAAAGGTCCTTATCTTCCAGCGACATCGGCCCCGCCGCATGTCAATTATGTGGCAACCTATCCCATGCATTCAACTTTGCATGAGAATGAATCTATCCCTTCTTCTAACTTAGATGCATTGGTTGACATGGTGATCTCTTCGATAGGGATATTAGATCCTGATCTCCCCACCCCTGTTGTGGCCCTTGACATGTATTCCTTCCATAGTGTGGTTTTCCCATCTAGAGAAGATTTCTTGGCAGCCATGACCGAGGTTTGTCCCTTGACATGTATTCCTTCCAGATCGTTGTCCTCTTGGAAGCCATGATCAAGTAGAGGTCTTTGAGCATATTTTATTTTCCAATTTCAAGCTCGTTAAAAAATTAAATCCATCTTTGAAACATGAAACATCCACCTCTCCTATTCAGTCAATTATTTCGCTAGATCTCGTAGATGTTGAGTCGCGTATTTCCCTAGATCTCGTAACTTAACCTTGTTTTCACCCTCCTTTGTCTCTTGACCCTTTTTCTCCATATGGTATAGAAATCAGTGAAAAAATAAGCATCGATGGATGAAATTAATCTTAGGGGGGTAGATCTCCAACCTGTAGACATCATGCTAGAGAAAATCCACTAGCTTCCATCATGCATTTGGGGCGAAGTACCAACTATCCATGGGTCCCATTAGAAACCTTTGTACATTGCATTGGGAACTCTTTGGAGTCTCCTTTAAGCTCTTTTCAAACTCCCTAAACATGAAAATATTGTCGAGTGATCTTGCATCCTTTCACACTCGTTAAAAGGTTTGAAAGGGCGACTTTCGAGTGGTAGTTTATCTCTTTTTCGACTTCGTGAGACTAATTATGGAAAAGGACTACTCTAATCAAGCATGATTATAATAGTTCTCCCTTTTATTGTTTTATACTTTTTCCGTACTTGGGAGACTAAATTTATGAAAAAATCATCCATGGAGTCACCTTTAAGTTCTTTTTAGACTCTCTAAACATGAAAAACCAATGAGTTTACCTTCTTCGGGCTTGTAAAACTATGCATCGAAGGACCTATGTGAGCACAATATACAGGACCCATATGGGAATAAACCCCTCCTTCCTCAGGTTTGTTAAACATATGTCAAGGGACTCATCTGAAGGATGAGCTATATCGATAATTTGTTACCCTCCTCAAGATCATTAAAAAAGAAAGAGGTACTCATCTATCTAGATGGGGGAAAAAATAGAAGGAAGTGGGTCAAGTGTTTTTTTGGAATCCTTTATGGCAACTATTGTCTCCCTTGAACATGGCACCTATTTGTGTCTTATCTTAAAATTGGGTAATATGCTTGTCTCTTATTCATACCAATTCTATGTGTCATCATACTTTTTCATCTAGTCGAAGAGTGTTCTTATTGTCGTCACATTACATTCTTGGTACTCATTGATTCAATGATTCCAAGTCATTTGTCGTGCCTCATCATGTTCAAGGGAATCTTCACTTCAATCCATCCATATGTGGTACTACCAGTTTCCATTTCCTATGTCATTCCATACTCATTCGATTCACCGTCTCATATCACTTTCCTATGTCAGTTTTATGTCGATAATGGGGGATACATCAAGGCCCTCCTTCAATGAGTCTATTCCTGTTGACTTCAACACATTATCTGGGAATTACAGTTAGTAACTCGGGACATGCATGCCTCAATGGTAAGCCTCCTCACTTCTGACAGTAGGTTTACATCATTGACCTCTAATTAGATGATTCCATGAATGTTCAACCTCATCTCATTTATTCACATTTGTTGGAATGTACTAGGACACCTTGGGAGTCATTGACATCACTAGTGATTTCCCTCGCACTTGTTAACAATTTACATCAATGACCAGTAATCAAGTCATTTCTACCATTTTCGACATCAAATCATCTATTCACATGGATATATTTGTACTGTATTGGGATCGGGACGAAGACCCTGGGTTTAGTGCTCACTCTGTTATGTGCTTTGCCCAGGCTACGATAGAGATCATTTGAGCATGTAAAAGATTTCAGTAAAATCATCATGCTATAAATCATATATATACATAGGTACGCCTGCCTCGGAAATGGAACATATATTAATATTGTTTGATGATTGTTTGTAGCTTCTTCTAGGTTCTCTCACTCCAACACCCTTGCATTGAATAATTTGTAAAGTGTTTCAAACATCAGTTTCTCTTATGAACTCACACTTTAGGGGGGATTTGTTACACATAAAAATGCCACATTTTCATTTTGAACCCTAAGCATCGCAAGTGTCGCAAAATGTCACAAAGTGACGTATGCAACTCAGTAAGTGTCACATGCACCGTCGCAAGTGTTGTATGCACCTTCCCAAGTGTAAAATTCACTTTGTGAGTTTTCACCACCCCTTGACACCATTAAAATAGTATTCCATAACCCCCAAGTCATATGGGAGGAGAAAACCCATCATTTCTAGGTCAAAACACACTTTTTCCTTGGAAAATTCAACCCATTTTTGAGCATTTATGAAGGGTGGTGCCCCCCTGTCCATACTGGGGGTGGTCCCATGGCACACCCTCTCCCACTCTAGGGGATATCCACTGCTAGGGTGGCACCATATCTCTCACTGGAGGGGAGTGTCGTTCTTGTTGAGAGAAAGTAGGGATCTCCTCCACCTTAATTTATGGGCCAACTCTTTGGTATGGGGTTGGTTATGTTCAAACCTCATGATTGGGCTTCATCCTAGGATCATATCACAAGATCAAAGAGCCATATCCTCAACCACATTCCTCATTTTCTCATGGTAGTCGTGCCTCTCAAGCATATATATTGAGGGATTTCCAAGGTGAAAAGGGAGAATTTTTCAAGTATCAAACCTTTGATATTAGTAGATTCATGCAAGGGATATATGAGGAGATATTGGGGAAGTTATGCATCATCATCCATGGTTTTTAAGTATTATCTTTGGGTTCTCATTTGAAAATACTTGGCCTATTTCTTTCAAGCTTGTGTATTCTTGCATGTGCTTGTCTATTGTTCCTTCAATATTTGTAAATGAATTTGTTTGATCTACTCAACTAGAGTAGGAGGCAATGGTTTCTCTTTGTTTCCTATTGCAAGTATCAAGTTGCACTAGGGATTTTGAATATCAATCTCAGATTGGAAGCAACAAGGAAAAACTTTTTTCACTGAGTGCGCTACCAACTCGTGAAGATGTCCTGTTTTTTATATTTAAAGTCTTTTCAAGTGGAAAAATATATAAATAAGGTTCATAAAGGTTCTTAAGTCATCATCAAGCTCTAATATCCTCTTCTAATAGCTGCAACATGTCATGAAAGGAAAACTACTAAGGTTTGCTTGGAAACCAAGAGAGTTTTTGTGCTTTGAAGTTTTTTCTCTAACTTTCTTCGTGCATAAGCATTTTTAGTAGGTGTTTGGTTGTCTAATGGTTCCAAGGAAACATATGAAGAAAGAATCAAGTATGTCAAGGTTTGGTGAGTGCACTTGCAGAGAAGTATACCTATCATGATAGATTTATAAACCTTACAAGTACAGAAAATAATAACATTGTCAGTGTGCTAGGGTCTTTGTATGCAGTAACAAAGAAGGCATGTATTTTGTTTAGGTCCTCTAATGGTGAATTATTTGACATAGTTCAGAGGAGATACTTATTATATCAGCATGGAGGAAGTTTTATGTTAGAGAAGTTGAATACCATAAACCTTAGCAAGCACTAAAGTACAACATAAATGTATATCACATAAATACTTTGTTTTAGGGTTTGTGTTGATGGATTGGCCAAAGGGAGATTATGTATACAAAATCAGAATTTTTGTAAGTGTTCTTCATATTATATGGTATTCAATTTTCAAGCAAAAACTCCAAAGGCATTGAGCACTTGTCTATAGCATTGGAAATATGACATTTTGATATCAAACTTTAGTTTTGCAAAATGAAGTATGATGAAGCCTAAATGCTAAAAATTGAGGTTCTCGGGCCTACACATGTTATCATATGAATTATCAGGTCTAAAGAGACTACTTACATCCCTCATTTCACCTTCAAAGTCATGTATTCATGCACAAAGGTCAAAATATCCATCTACAGCTAGTTTGTAGCGCAAAGCAGTTTTTTCCTATGTATTGCGCTGCAAACTCTCCGGACTTCACTAATTTTGGTCAAAAAGTCTAATTTTCAACTTGTCTGGAGTATTTTTAGGGGTATATGATGACTATTCCTCAAATATATCATCAAATATCATCCATGGGTGCAAGTGTCACTTCATTTCATCAATGGAAACATTATAGGGATCAAATCCTAGATTGTAGGAATATGACTAGATTTTGGATATCTATGTTTTCCTGTTTTAGTAATCTTTTTTGGAGATAGATTAAAATGAACTGGAAATTTATTTTTGTAAAGTGAGAGAGGTTTTTCACAGGAACGAGCTCCTCTTCAAAAACCTCTCTCATTTTTTCAATAGATGTTAGGATTTGGGAGATATGGGTGAATCTTTGAGAGGAATATTTCTAGAAATTGTATACTCTATTTTTGCTAGCCACCTCACAAATTCGGATTTGAGTTGGATATCTTCAACAAACCAAATATAGGTGAAGAGGTTATGAGATCCATATATTTTGGGTCTATATGAGCATTTAATATCTATATAAAGAGGACCAAAGGGAGGAGCTAAAGGGGGACTTTTGGAGATTCGGCTATTATTCATGTATGAGAGACATTTTGGAAAACATATTGAAATAGGAGCTTCTTTCACTGTAAATTGTTTAGACTTCCATATTCTATATTTTCTATGCTTACGAGTAAATTATTTATGCATTTGTCTATGTTTATCTAATGACAGATAACTGTAATCATATCTCTTCATTGATAGACTAGGCTCATAAGTATTTTTGCCTGTTATAGTTGGTCATTCACATATGCCCCTGTGTGTGTGTTTCTACTAATATGATAAGAATTATTCATACTTTCACATCTTGATTAAACTTTCCGAACAAGTATAGTTGAAAGCCTTTTATGTTTGAGTGTCCAATTGTTAAGTACTAATACCAGATCTGAATATATAATCACCACAAATACTGAATACACAATAGATCCACAAAGCTAGCTAGAAGAAACCACACTTTATTATTACCAAAACCCTTGAGGTAGGGCAACACCATACAATGGATCCTATTATGGAAGGGATCCTCTCATGTTCACTTGCCTCTTCGAGGGGGCATCCTCCTATTGAGCTACCACTCCAAATACAATAATTCTCTTCATGTCTCATTACATTGCTTG
>SNQJ01S0009420.1:47512-107874 GCA_010110895.2 Picea sitchensis | reverse complement strand
ACTAGGAGAAGTTTTATAAGAAGTCACATTATAAAAGTGAAGAACGTGAAAATATTGGTAACTTAAAGAACGTAAGAAAGTTGTAATTGAAAAGTGAATAATATGGTAACTGAAAACTAAATAATGTGAAATATTGGTAAAAGGTGGAAGTATTGAAAGGATACAAAAGGTAGGCATATTAAAGTTTATAACAAATTTCTTATTAAAGTAAATAAAGGGTGAAAATATTTAAGTTCTTAAGATATATTCTTAAGACGGTCAAATATTATTATTATTAAAGGGTTATAAATTAATCCCTTACTTTCGATCTAGAGAAAAGTGAAAAGTCCAAGTGAAGAAATAAAGTGAAAGAGTGAAGGAAGTTGTTGAATCACATCATTTTTGTGAGACCTTTGCATTAGTGTGCCAACTAATTATTGACTACAAAATAATGAACTATGAAGTCCACAAACAATTCTATCTTTTTGGTAAAATGTCCCTTTTTTGCAAAGGAGATTAAATATAAGATGGATTTTGAAAATCAAAGAGGTGATTGCTCATATTGTGACAAGAATTTTACTCTAATAGAATATCAAAGTGACATGCTAATGCAATCAAGAATTGAGAAATTAAAGGATGAACTAGCTAAACAATGAGAAAAATATAGAGATCTCGATAGTATGTTTGGCAATGAATTATGGGGAAAAAATGAGAAAATTTATTTCCTAAAAGATCATAGTAAAAAAATACTCACACAAATTAAGAATTCAAAAGACAAAAAGCAATGCAATCATAAATTAGAACAGAAAATCAAGATCTTGAAAAGAAATTATCGAAAAAGATGAAGAAAATTCTCACATAAGGAACCTTAATCAGAGTTTACCTGAACAAATCAAAAGGTTAAAAGAGGATCAGATAGAGATTTTAGAACCTAAAAAAAATATGACAAGAGAGAATTGGAATCTCAAATAAATAATTTAAAGGAAGAAAATCGATATCTAGCCAGTAAAGTTGACTACTTAACACAAGTGGAAAATCATAAGGAGAACAATGAAGGTTGAGTTACATAAATTAAAGAACAAGATTCTCTATTAAATAAATTATGCGAACAAAACCGCTCTCTCACAAATTAACAAGATAAAAAAATTCAAAAAACAATTACAAGCTTCAAAGAAAAAGGAATTGTGAATTACAAGCAAAAGATCAAGCATTGATTCAACAATATGTCACAATTCAGTGCCATCAATAATCTCAAGGGAAGTAGGTTGCCAAGAGAAAAGTTGAAAAAATCTTGTTAGATAAAGACAAGAAAGTTAATCGTTTGAAGAATCATAGTCAAATCCTTATTACAAAAATTTTAAAAAAAAAAAACGTAAGGATATATCAATCTTGAAAGTAGACAAAGAGACATCCATGGATGCAAGTAAATCAAGCAATTTTTTAGTACTTGATAGTACAAATAAAGTGACCTTAATCAATTATATTGAATCAAGAAATTTATTAGAAGATGACACTACAAATAAAGAGACCTCAACAAGATTGATTAACTGTTATTCAAAGTTTCATTATTGGCGAAGCTTTATCTGTGAAAGAGCATCTATAAAATGAGTTCAAGAAACAATTTAATAGCAAGTCAACATCTACAGATTTAGTGATGATCTATTTTCCATCAATCATTGATGAAGTCATTAACGCACCAATGAATATGAAAATACCACATATTAACATGCCAACTCAAGTAAATCACAAAAAGATTAAGAAAGATCAACCTATCAGGGTACTATATCAACACTCAAATCATAGGATTCATTGCATGCCAGAATCTTATCATCGAGATCACTTCAATTAGTATATGAATATCCATACAACTCAAAATCATCAGAGAGTTCGATAAATAATCCACTTAGGATAGATTGATTCTTTCTCGATGTAAAAATATTGTTTAAAGCTTCAAACATGTCCTCAACGTTATCAAATAGGAGAAATTTACAATAAAATAGATCATTATATCAGAAGAAGTGTTTTTGTAATGTGATTTGAGGATAAATCATTTTTAAAGGGGTGACGACTTGTAATATACCTAAAGTATATTACCACTATGTAATGATGTATAATCATTTATGTTTTACTAGTAGTCATATAGATCAATATTGTATATTTATTATATAATAATCAATGATAGTCATACCTTTTCCCAAAAAATGTGACTTATCACCATTTACATGTTTTTATATACACGTCCATCGTGATCATTTAATCATCAATATCGTATATTCATATAATAAATAAATATTACTTAATATGGATATATGGGATTTCTTTATGTTGCATTCATGAATGATTTCATGAATTTAACCATCAAGTTCGCTTCACAATGTCTCGAATAAAAAATCTATCATGATTAATCTCTATTTTTTCCACCCAAGGCAGCAAACATCCTTCATATCACACTAAAAGCATCAAAATTTCATCTTGTGACAATCTTAATGATCTGAAGTAGTGCACAAGGAAGATTTTGTATCCAATTTATCATCAATCCAATGTTGCAAGGTAATCATGGTAGGGAGGATGAACTAATAACCTATATCGGAGGCATGTGCATGGTGATTTGTGGTAACATGTTGGTGTGTGATACGATACAATACCTCAATAAATGTTAAACATTTCCTTAGCCTCAAAAAGAGACTAAGAGCACTATATGTGAAGACACCGCTAGATTTGGGTTCGAAAAATGACATTAATATGATGTTGTTTCGATGTTTACACGTCAAAACCAATCCATTTAAAAAATCATCAATTTTTTAATGACTTAAAAGTTGATATCATTTTGTAAACATTGATATATCAACATACTCAATAAATAATGCCAATATATCTAGAATTTGGTATGTTGATATCTCATGGGGTCGTGATATCATTGAAATGTCAATTTAACGATATTACTAGTGTTGTTAAAATCATGGCTTAGAAGATTCTAAGAATTGGAAATTTGATCTAGATCACAATGAAGATGTCGATGCATTGACATCATTGAGTTAATGAATTTTGACTTCAATTCCATAGGATTGATTCCTAGATGTCAATATATCAAAATTAAGGAGTACATTTTACTATGTAATCACCATCCATAGTTCTTTAATTTTTCCCTCTAAAAAACATTGTCAGCGATGTTGAGGAGTGTTACCTATGATCTTGAGTTCAATTTTGGAAATGATGACTATTCATGGTCATACTAGCCCAAAAACGATGATGATTTGTCACTGTTGTTGAGTTATTAGATCCATGAATCATTAGTGCTTCCTAGCTTGAACTAATGAATCCAAGAAACAATATTCCAAAACATCGGTACAAGTCATTTTCAAAGGGAAAAATATAGAAGTGTGAGTCGAGGATTGTATACAAAAATACATAGGGAAATAAATATAATTACCTTGGGTCATGAGAAAACTCTCGTTGCCTTTGTCCTCTATATTTACTTCTTGTAAAAATTGAATTTCAAGTGCATCATAATCATTGACATAGTCATTTTTAGTCACTTTACTATGTGCATGATGAATACATATAACATCTAATATCCAATAAAATGCAAAGCACATGTCAAGACTGAATCTCAATGTATAACAACAATAGCATCATTGCATCAAACACAAGGTGAGGTTTCACTATCAACATTTATTCCACTGAAACTAATATATCAAATTCCATTCATCCATTCATATATTCATAATATATAGTTACAGATAACCATTGTAAATACATTACCATTATGAATACAAAATCATTCTAAGATGACACTTACACTCCAAATTATTATGACAACTAGTTCAAATCTTAAGAACCAAAGATAAAGGGTCTCATTGACCTAAGAGGTATCTTGATCTAACCATTGGGTAATATGAAATCACCATTAACAATACAAACTTCTAAAACTAAAGGAGTATATGTACCCCCAAGGATAATACAACAAAATGATTTTCAAAGTGATGTTTCAAAGTGATTTTCAAAGAGGACTTGTATAAATGATCAAATCTAGGCCAAAATTTTCTTGAAATAATAAAATGTCATAAAGAGTGATCATACCCTTATAGTTGAAATAATATTAACTAATCTACAAGTATATTAGTGGAAAAGATAGGTTTACATTGAAATCATAGTTATACACTAGTTTCTTGCATGCAACATCTTACTCATAGCTCCATATTCTTTACATCCAACTTCTTTAAGTCGGCCTTTATATATCTCTAGACTTTGAGATGACAAACCTATGACATTGTTACTTCTCTTAACTTATAATCATTGGGTATTTTTTTCCTTACCCACTCTATTTATTTTATACCAAATATATGAGTTATGTGATTTACTATGTACTCATGATAAAATGGATCATATTTCTTACAAATAGGTCGACACACTCAAAATATCCATCTATAATATATTTATATAAGTGTCATGATCCCATGCATGCAATATAAATCAGAGGCGTGACCATCGGTTTAGGTCTAAAATTGAAGATCATAAAAACAAGATCACACAATAAAGAGAAAGAAATCAAACATGGAAAATAGATTATAGAGAAAAAATTATTGGTTTTGGAAGGGCATATGGCTCAAGTGGAGATTTCTCCCAAATTTGAAGACTATTAGATTATGTCTTCAACCCATCATGATATTTGTAAATTTATATCTATTTTAAAACAATAAATCATATGGTATCCACAAATTGAAAATTCAAAATTGGCCAAGAATTCGAACTATATAGAACAAGCAAAGTACGAAATGGAAGTGCTAGAAGAGTTGGTTTGTTGTGAGAGAGATTCGTTTGTAACTCTATTTCTAAACCCTGAGTTGGGAATATTTGACTACCATCATCCAACCTTTCTTTACCTGGCATGAATAAAGTTTCTATACCCCAATTCTTATTTATGCATTGAACTTCACAAATTTGGTTATTTATTTGTTGCAATCAATTTAAATAAGCGTCACATTCACATAACAATTATTTTTCCACCCAAATGAAGACATATAAATGTCACATCAATATATCATTATTCTCAAATAAAAATACAGATCAGTCCAATACATTCACTAGAATAACCATAATTTAAATAATCCAATACATTCACTAAAAGCATGTACACCTTATAATTAACTCTTAAATGACACTTAAACACCTGATAATTGACTATTTAATGATTGCATAAAGTAATCTATAAATAAGTAATGAAATAACATTGATATACACACTAGTGGTAAAGTGTGTTACAATATGGAACAAAGTAGTGATAAACTAAAATAATAGTAAATATACCAAACTATAACAATTACATAAAGACAAATACATAAAATTTGAGGCTGAAAACATGAAATATGTTTGATATTGATATCATGCAACAATTACAATTTATTTTAGCTCTCACATGATGCCCAAAACAATGGACAGACTCAATATCTATTGGGTGATTAGAATAAAATATTGTGAAAAAAATGAATTCTCCATGTAGAAACATTGGTGAAAAAGACACTAAAAAATATCTCATGATTTGGGATATATTCAAGGCCTTAGTTTTCTTGATAAATTTATCATTTTTTTACAACAATGACTTGATTCCAATTTCTATGAGCATATATTGATGGAATCAATATGGATGATAAAATATTAGGCATAGTTAGCATCCTTAATAAAGAAATATTGGGTAAGAAAAGGACTCAAATTGGCCTCATAGTTTGATAGCATATGACCTACAATTAAGCATATAACCTACAATTGTCAAAGTCATTTTTGTACATGAATCTATAGGAATTTGTATGAATCCTAAATTCATCATAGAGTTATCATGTATTTCTTCTAGTGACAGCTACATAGCCATTGGTTTGGAGAATTCAATGTGTGGGTGCTTTACAATTGTTTTTTTTGATTGAGAATGTTGGTAACTTCATCTTATGGGAAGGTCGCAATATTCATGGAGCAAGATCAAAAGAGTTAGATATTTTTTAATTTAGCACTAATGTTTTATTTCAAAATTGATGTTTTCCAATTTGTTCTCATGTGGTTTTAGTGACTTACCATTTCCTCTATGTTGTCAATTTATTGTCGATGAGATAGTGTTTATATACTAAAATTGTTTTTCTATTTTTGACCAATTTGGCTCAATGTCATTTACCCAACCATTACATCAAATAATCGACAAATGCATAAATAATATATAATACTAAAATTTGGACACATAAAAATATGTCACATTAGATCCCAATCAAAAATATGTCACATAATATCATAGTCAAATGTCACATAATGAATGTCTAATTAAGCCTTCTCCTAGTAGGTCATTTTTTGTTTGTTCAAAATAGTAAGAGCTCGAGATAAAGGATAATCAACTTCACCTTCTTCATTTTATTTATCATTTGGTTGATCGCTCTAAGTGGTTCATAAATTATGTTGTCCATGAACACCTTTCCTTAGAAGAAAATCAGATTGAACATCAAAACAAAACAAGTTGGTATCAATTCAACATAAACTTTAAAAAAAAATTATGAATCATTTTAATATAATTCAATATTAAAACAATGATGCTTACAATCACCACAACCAAATATATAGGTTGTATCATCAACCTAATCATCACGATGACCAACCTTCTCACCATCCTCACCCTCATCACCATGACCATTGCATCCATCATGATCAGTACCATCATTGAAATCACTCTTTGCAACATTTTATGTGTCCACTTCATTATCAGCTTCATTTCTCCCTTGCAATAACAAATATATATATGGTGGTTGTTAACAAGGTTGGAATAAATCATATATCTTATAGCTTTAAAATCACCTCTATAAATGTACCTAGATCTTGATTCTAACCCTTCATTTCCTAAAGCAACCATGCTTCAATTCTACCATGGAAGCTCATTAGAGAAGTTTTGAGTTTAAAAATGGGCCTCCAACAAAAACATTTGATGTCAATATCAAATTTAAAATATCCAATAGGATTCAAGATCATGATGTCAACCATAAGGGTAAATAGTTTTGGAGGGAAAGAATAAAAACTAATTTTTTATCGTACTTTTTACTCATCTCCTTACAAGTTTACTCAAATTTCAAGTGTAGGCACCCATCATTTATGCATCCAGTGAGTATCCACTTTGCATATTTTTGATAGATCCACAATGAGATAGAATGTAAATACACAGGGAAAAAACATGTTTTTTTCATGTATTTCCATTTTATCTCATTGTGGGTCTATAAAAAAGTATGCATAGTAGGTACTCGTTTGATGCAGAATTTAATTTTTCATCCGACGAGTTCCTACACTTGAAATCTAAGTAAACTTGTAAGGATATGAGTCAAAAATATGATTAAAAAAGTATTTTTCTTTCTTTCTGAAAAATCATAACTCTTATTTTATTATTTTCCTTAGGAGTTCCATTTTAGACCTCAAAATTTCTCTTAGAAATGACTCTCATTTCTTATTTAATGAGATCTTTTTTATATTCTCATAAATTTTTGGTTTTTAACATTAACAAACATAACACAATTGGAATCAATTTGGAGATAGATTCAAATATGATATCAACCTTGCATAAATGACTTCATTTGATGTTGACTTACATATCAATTTTTAACGTTGATGTGCCCTCATGCATAAGGTAGTGGTAACCAAATTTATCAATTCTATCCTTGGTGACCTAGTGTCCTATCAAAATGTTCATGTTCACAATATATAATTTACTTAACTAGAAAAAATATAGAGAATAAACAATACTCAAATAAATGAAATGAAAAAAAAAAATACAAGAGAAAATAAAATTGAACCTATAAAATATATCCCTTGTATTAAAGATCTCTAATAGAGTGAGTAATGTTCACATGCCTATTCAAGGGGGAAAACACCTATGATTAGAGATCCAAATACAATAGAAACAATTCAAAAAACATAACCTATCCTTCTAGCTTTATAAATAGCTTCATGTTAGAAAAAACCCTAACTACTTGTGGTCCCATCATTAATGGGTATCAACTACCTAGTGGGTCTTATTTAATCAAGAGGACCCTTTTTACATTAAGTAACTACCCTCTAANAGAGGACCCTTTTTTACATTAAGTAACTACCCTCTAACTATATACTAGGCCTTATTCAAATAACATGACCGCACACATTAATTAACTAACTAATAACTACCCAAAGTAGGCAGGTTAGGGTAGGACCCTAGCATGCCCTCCCCCTTCGAAAACAACATTGTCCTCAAGGTTGGACATGTAGAAATTGTTGTAAAATCTATGTTGGTTCCCAAGTGGTATATTCTAGGTGTGTATCCTTTCATTGGACTAAAATTTTTCGAATGGTGCATTGGCATAGCCGATAATCTCAGGTGTCCAGTACTAATTTTGGCTATATCTAAATGGACCCTTATTCATCAATTTTTGGAAGGATAGACTAAACATGGAAATCGGTTCCCACTACATTTTCAAAGATGACACATTAAAAACTAGATGGATATTAGAGTGTGATGGAAGAGCCAATCTATAGGAAACTTGTCCAATGCACTAGAGGATCTGATAGGGTCCATAGAATTTTGGCATGATCTTCTAGTGGAATTTGTCTTTGAGAGAGGTATGCTTATAAGGTTGAAAGAAAATAAACACTTGTTCTCCTTCTACAAAAGAATTCTTGGATCTATGCTAGTTAGTAAATTGCTTCATGTGGTTTTGATCCATCACCAAATTCTCCATGAGTGTGTGGAGAATAGCCTCTCTAGTGTGAAGCATGTGATTGTTATCATGGTGTTCAGGTTGGGACATATCCATTTGAAACAATTTATGTTATTTATAGTTATTCCCCTTGAAAAAATTATTATCACAATTATAGACAATTCAGAGGTGTTTCCACTCAACCATTTCTTCCAAAGATAACTTATGGACCCTCAATGGCTAATATGGAGGGGAAGTAATGGTATATGCGAGAAGAGGAAAAGGGTGGGGATTAAAGGACAATCTTTTGAACTATGCATTGGTGATCATTTGTGCTTTGAGGGTGCATTGAGAGGCTTCCAACCAATTAGTTGGGTTTTTCATTAGGACTTGTCCATGAATGTTATCCCTCAAACTACGAATAATGGAGAATTATTTTTAAAAGGAATTAGGCAAGCCCTTAGTGCATATTGTCAAATTCTCAAAAATATTTATAAAGTCCTTTGGTGTGCTTGTTGGTGTAACTTGGTTAATCTTCCCAGATAGTGAGGGTACCTTTCAAAACAAGCATACATGGATTTCATTGAATAGCTTCAAGCAATGTAAACCCCATAATATTTCTTATGTCATTACTACCATTTCCAACATTCTAGGGCAAAGTGTAACAACCCCACTTTGAGTTTCATTAGGTCACTAGTAATGCCATGAAGAGAGAAATAATGTTCCATTTGGATAAAACCCAACCCACAGTATTTGTCCCATCAAACTTATTCATATCTAATTTGGAAAAAAAGCACCCCATATTTTTGTCATGAAATGGGGTTCAAGTATGATTCTCCCCTTATATTGAAGTTTCCTTAAGAGTAGAATCAATTTGAGTCTCCTTCTTTCCTTCCATTTGGGGAAGCCATTCCATAAGGTAGTTAAGAGATATTGTTTGAGTATCTAACCTACCATTGATTTCTTTGACTGAATCTTATAGTGAGATCACCCCATTGTCCATGTGTGAGGATCTAGTTTTTATCAGGTAGTCACATGTCCACAAAAATGTATTGTTGGAGAGTCATAACAACGTGATTAGCACCTCATAAAGAGTCTTTTGAGATAGGTTATCAACAAGTGTATCATTGTTTCAACTAAAAAATGGTTACTTGAGAGCAATGTCATTACAATCAACACCACACAAGGATTATTTTGATATAGGTCTCTCACAAGGGTGTTATCAGGGCCCTTTTGTTTTAGTTCTACTCTTGGAGGAGTTTACTCCTAGCTGATTATTTTTGTGCTAATGAAATCCCCAAATTATTGATACTTCACTTGATGTAGGAATTTTTTGGTATGTGCTATACAAGCTAGGGTTTGAAATTTCCTAAGTATAGAGGAGTGTCAAGTTCTATATCTCTCTGATATACATGTAGGTTTCCAATAGTAGTACTCAACCTAGGGGAACTAAGTTTGTATGGACAACAAAGTGTGAAGAGAATTTTAATTTGTTGAAAGAATTACTTACTAGTACACATGTTTTGAAGATTGCTAACCCAAATGAGAATTTTGTGGTTTGTCCAGATGCATGCAAAGAAGGACTTGGTGGAGTCCTCACTCAAAATGGACATTTCATTAGTTATGATTCCAGGAACCATAAGGAACATGAGAGGAATTATGCCAAGCATGATCTAGAGCTTTCTGCCATAGTTCATGCCTTGAAGATGTGGAGGAATTATTTAATAGGGGAAGAAATTTGAACTAAGGACAGACCATAGTGGTTTGAAGTACCCTTTTGAGAAACCAACTTTGAATGCCAAACAAACGAGATGGATGGAATTTGTAAGTGAGTATGACTTTGACATCAAATACATCAGAGGCAAAGAGAATAAAGTTGTTGATGCACTCTATGAGAAGGGTACATATTATGCATGCTACAACCATTAGTATGCATTAGACAAATTCAAAGAGAAAAATTTTGGATGTTTTTTTTACAGAACATCATTACCTAAGGTAAAAGAGAGTTTACAACAAGAGAATGTACAACAAAAATTCAAAGGGTGTGAGATTAAAGATGATGTATTTTTTATGCATAAGAACATGGTTTATGTTCCTAGTTCTAGAAGACTTAGGAACTTGGTGTTAATGGAAATGCATAATGTTCCATATGCCATACATCTCAGTTAATAGAAAACAATTGCAGAAATAAGAAGCCGATTTTTTTGGCCAGGAATGAAGAAGGATGTTGATGATTACATTGCCAGATGTATGGAGTTTTAGAGAGTGAATGTTGAGCATAGACACCCAGTCGGTTTTCTACACCCATTTCCAATTCCAGAGAAGAAATGGGAAGTGGTAACCATTGATTTTATCACTAATATGCCCAGGACAACAAGGAAACATGATTTAATAATGGTAGTTGTTGATAAATTTACAAAATATGCTCATTTTGTCCCTATAACACTAATACATATGGGGTCAAAATTTGATAAAATATTACAACGATATGAGTTAATCACACTGTCGCAAATTACTACAATTTCAATCATTTGTTTTGGCGCTCCCTGATGTTTGTCGAAAGTATGACAAACGTCATCCGCTATTGTGATGTTAGGGAGCCCATATTTCAACAAAAGTTGGAGTCCTTGTCACCAAGGTATGGTTGTCGATATAATGACACAAGTTTGATCTTTCATCGATCTATAGACGAGATTTCAAACATGTGTCGCTATATTGAAAACAATTCAAATGTTGGTCCATATACCGAATAAAATGTAAACGCTCATCAATATATCGACGATGTTGCAATTTGACTTAGTTACATTTGACGTGATGACTGATCGTCGGAAGTTTGACCTTGTGTCGATATATCGATGACATTTTTGGGTCTTTAAGAAAAACAAATAGTTTTTTAAAAGTGCTTAATGGTCATTGACTTCGTCAGGTTTGATGTGGTCAACTATCATCGGAATTTCAATGGAATTTAGATATTTCGACAATTTTGTTGTAGGTGTGACATCTATAAAATATTAATTGTCTCGTCATTATTCAATGCATGTAATAGTATCTTTTCTATGGCCTGCACCTTCTTTCACATCGAATTCTTGATTTATATAGCTTGGATTTTGGACATACTCCGAAGGTTAAATTAGAAATCTTTAATATATCTTTGTCTCGTTTTGAATACTCATGACATAACCCAGCTTAGGCCCTATTTTTTGTGGGGACAAAAGTTTAATTTCTCTATGAAATAGGTAAGACCATGTCTACTCAATTGCTTATATTAGCCTAGTTCTCTTTTATAATTGTTTAATGATTTTCTTACTTTCTTATAGTGAAGCTTTGAAGCTTATGTGGTAAAAATGTATATATTTATATGGTTAATTTTGATCTCTTGATTAATAGTTGATTAGTACTCTTATAAACATTTAGTAAATAAATGAAGAATCAATAGGTGTTTGACACACCTTTCATTTTAATATTTGTTATATACACTAATTTTATTGATTAATGTTTGTAATTATAAAGAAAAATCCTCCTAGGTGTCTATCGCCGAAGAAATAAGCAGTGCCTAGCAGCAGTAGAAATATTATTGTACAGGTTGAGGAAGATGTTCGTATGGATATTGAAGATCAACATGATCAAGTTAATTCTATGGAATTAGAATATGACACCAATAATGTTGTTGAGCTAGATGATGGGGCAAATATATTGATCCAGGACATCTTTGCTCCTATCAATGAGTATGAAAATTTTTATGATATTCATGATATACCTTTGCTTGAGAAGGCACAACAACCCCTTTATGAAGGCTCAAGAATAAATGTTTTCTCAGCTATAATGTTGTTGGTGAACTTGAAGGTATTTAATGGTTTGTCAAACACTTGTCTCAAACATATATTAAGGTACGTAACAATATATTTCATCACATCTACGTAAAGGTTGAAATTATTTTTCTCTTTTTTTAGTGTCAATTAATGCATAATATATTAAGGATGTGATATTTATGATTATTATTATTTACATTAACTAGTTATTTTTATGCTATATATTGTTAGGTGAATTTTTATTACCACTGTCAAATAATTTTCCTCGCACATACCGCAAGTTATCTACCATTATGAAAGATATTGGAATGGAGTATCAGGCTATTGATGCAAGTCTTAATGATCATATTATATATTATGGACAATATGCATCAGAAACTAAACGCTTGCAATGTCAAAACAGTAGATATCGAACTAATCAAGTAACAAAAAAGGTGCCTCACAAGGTTCTTCGTCATATTATGATAATTCTATGTTTTCAATGATTGTCCAGGTGTGAAAGCATAGCACAATTTATGGATTACCATGCATGACACGAAAGTGAATATGGTGTTCTCCAAACTCCTGCAGATTCTTCTGCATTTTGGAACATCGAAGAAATATGGCCAGTTTTTAAAGAAGAACCTCGTAATATTAGGATTTCATTGCAGTTGATGGTTTCAATCCATTTGGTGAGCTCAGGTATATTTACTTACTATGGCCTATTTTTTTTATAAACAATAACCTTCCTCCTTGGATGTCAATAAAGAGGGAGCACACAATGTTGGCAATGATTGTTCTAGGTATTTTTTTACAATATTTTTTTAACGTAGCATCATTTCATTTGTCTTATTTATTATTAATGCATTATTCCTTATACATAAACAAGGTATTAATTACATGTACTTTCAACCAATTAGGTAAGTACCAAGCGAAAGATATGAATGTATATATTGAGCCTCTTATCGATAAGCTATGAAAGTTATGGGATGGCATCACTATGTACTATATCTCTAGACCAATAGGGAAAAAATAATTTCAATTTCGTGGAATACTTACATGGACAATTCATGATGCCCTAGGGCTAACACATTTTTGCGGTATGTAATGTCACACTACTACATTTTAATAGTATATAATTTTATGAAAATATTATGCATTATTATAATATTGATTCCTTGTTATATAACTAATATTAGTTGTCACATTAATCCATATCTTGCAAGTCTTCAAACAATGGGTAAATTTGCATGTCCAGTTTGTGGTCCTGGGATGAAATCTCGTCATTCAAGAAGTTTAGGAAAGGAGGTGTTTGATGAGTATAGGCACTTCCTCACTAATAACCATAGGTATCGATCTACCGAAAATATTTTCAATGGGAAAGAAGAGACTGCAATAAAACCACAAAGAATGACACCTCACCTATGGAAGTTGGCATAAAATAGAAATCATCAAGGTAAGAAATTTTACTATGTATCACACAAAATGTTTTACAATTTTTATTTGTATTGAATTATGTTTACCGTATCTAACAATTATTGTTATATAATTAATTCATTTATGTTTCATAAAGGTCATCAAGGAATTGATGGGCAGCTTGCATGAGGAATGAAAAATTACCCCATATAATTCAATAGGTTACCCTACTATGAGAACCTACAAATATCTCACTTGTTTGATACAATGCATATCGGGAAGAAAGTAACTAAAATATTGTGGAGAATATTAGATGGAAGGAATGACAAAGAAAAAATTGTCAAAATCCGTAGTGACATTCAAGAAGCCAATCATGCAATGCATGATTTGATTGATTCAAATAGAAATGTCGGAGACCAAAATCATCTTCCATGGTTATTTATAGAGTAGGAAAGCAATGTTGTAAAAGAAGTGATTCAGAAAATTAAATTCCTACGGGATTCTCTTCAAACATAAATAATATATTAACGAAGAAAGGTGACTTTGGTGGCGTAAAAACTCATGATTGGCATACCTTCATTAAGGTAATTATTTTGGTAGGTTTATATTTGGGTAATACTTCTTTTTAGTAGTTTAATTTTGTTTTCTTTAAAAAAAAAAAATGATTCTTTTTTTGTAATTACAGTATGTTATGTACCTCTATCTCTCCCTGACAACTTTGACAACAACGTAAAAAAGTTATATATGATTTTGGAAAATACATGAGGTAAGCAAAAATTTTGTTGCAAAACTTGTCATCATGTACTATTTTACTTGAATTAATGTATATACTTTGTTGTTGAAACCTATTATTTTCTAGTATAATCATGTGTAGGTGGTTATCATCTAAATAAATCCATAAAGAATATATAAAATATCGGAGGAGAGAAATTCTTCGACTAATGTGTGAAATGCAGAAGCATCTACCTCTGGCATTTTTCAATGCTCAAGAACACTACCTTATACACCAAGTTGAGGAGGTTGAAATGTGTGGACCTGTACATACAAGGTCAATGTGGATGGTGGAGAGGCACTTGAAGTTATTGAATTCTTTTGTTAGACAAAGAGAACGTCACGAGGGTTCTATGGTGGAGGGATATATGGTATACCAATCCTTGGTGTATATTAGTCAGCATCTTCCTAAATTAGCAGTAGGAATGAAGGTGCCTCACATTTGGGATGTCAACTCCATCAAAAAATTTGAAGGGGAGTTCTTGGTCGGGAAAGGTAGACTGAGGAAAGTGAAAGATAATTATTAGACGGTAGTTGATATCTATAATACTTTGCATTATTAATTTTTTTATATATTGTACTTATTTAAATTTTATTCTTCGATAAATTATTAATCTTTATTATTGTTAGTAATTTTTATTCTTTTTTCGTACAGTTGGTCGAGAGTGGGATGCACTACATTTATTCATCTCAAACAATATTAATTGGATGAATTTATGGATATATCGATGTGATATACAATGTAATGGTAAGTTATCATGGGAAGGGGTGGCTACATTTCTTAAAGAATCTCATTATAATCAAGATACAATCTTATTCAGAGGGAAATTGATTTAGCATATGGTTTAAAAGATAAACATGCAAGCATATATATGATTCACCCACTACCTGTTTTAGTTATTTTCCATTATATTAATCTAGGTCATGGTGTGTTTTTTTTATAAATTTTTACTAAGTCTAAATTTGTTTATTCATTGGCAATGCATTTTTTACGCATCGTTCATATTGCAGTTGAAACACTACAAGGATATGTGGTGCAATGGTTGTAAATTTCACATCAAAAAGTTGGATGACAAGAAGAAAACCTTTGATAATGGGATAATTGCAGTCTTTCAGGTCACCAATGTTTCCTCTAGAAGTGACATGCATCTAACAATATCTGAAAATAGATACTATGGGTATTTGAATGATATAATTTGGTGTGATTTTAATTCTTCAAGTTAGTTTTGTTCGATGTCAGATGGTACAAGTTATGGATGAATGAACATGATCCTGAAAGAACTGTTATTGAGCATGCCAATGGATTTACCATGGTTAATACAAGGACGTTTGAGCCCAGTATAGAAACTTATGTTATTCAAAGAAAATATGAGCAGGTCTTTTATTCAGAGGTTCCAAGTAAAGTAGGTTGGTTGTGCATTGTTAGATATGATACAAGAGGAAGGCATGTAAAGTATAATGTACCAGAAAAATATGATATTGAATAAGAATAAGTTGTATAGGAGCATGATGTATATGTAATTTCAAACGAAGAAGTCCAAGAAGTTCAACCATATATAGATGACAATTATGTTCTCGATGATGATATTGACAATGATATTACGATCAAAAATCACATTGATGATGATGATGATTTGGCCAATCCTTTCAACATTGATTTTGAACCTGATGATATAGATGTAGAGTTGGATGAAGAATAATATCAATGATATCATCGCCATCACCATCACTGTAATCATTGTCGTTTTCGTCATTGTCATCACCACAATCAACATTTGTCGTCATTTTTATCGTAGTCATCATCATGGTTGTCTCCATCGTCATCTTCATGGTTGTCACCATCGTCATCATCGTGGTTTTCTTCATTGGCATCGTTATCATCAACATCATAAACATCATCATCGTCATGATTTCCATTACAAACATCGTCAAGATCATCATCATCATCATCATCATTATCATCCTCATTGTTAGCATCATTGCATCATTTTCATTTTCATCATCATCGTCTTCCATTGTCATAATCATCGTCATCCTCATTTTTAGCATTATTGCATCATTTTCATTGTCATCATCATCGTCATTTCCATCATCATCATCCTCCATTGTCATAATATTTGGCATCCTCATTGTTAGCATCATCACATCATTGTCATTGTCATCATAATTGTCATTCCCATCATCATTGTCTTCCATTATCATAATTATCGTCATCATCATCATGGTCATCATCATCTTCATTTTCATCATCATCGTCATCGACATTAACCCTACAACATCGGCCGAAAATGGTCATGTTGACTACTCCTCCTGGTAAAAAACATAGTCGTGATATTTGTATTAATGAAACATTGCTCTGTATATGAAGAATAATAACTTATAACCATGTCCTTATAACACTTTTTGTTTTTGTAGTGGATGCCCATGTAATGAAGAAACAGACATTGGTACATCGTACTACTAGAAGTGGTACAATGGTGGAGATGGTGCTTAGTCATAGAGCACGACTAGAAAATGGTCCAACAACTGAAGGGGATGAAGACCAATGTACATCTGATGATTTACTAAATAATTTTATGAAAAATAAGAAACATAAATTAAAGAAGTGATTGTAATAATTTTTAGGACAAAATTTATTTATATTATAAATTATATATGCATTATTGGGTATGGGGAATTGAGAGTGATGTGAGGGGAGGAGGGTCGAAATGAGCGTCCACCTTCACATGGTTGGCCATGTTTAGTAGAGAATAAATTATTCTCAAAACCAAGTGTATCTCATTAAGGTATTCCTATTATTCATTTAATGATATTGTTTTTAGAGATTATTGAATGTAATTTAACGTGGCATTGTCAACATTATCGTGATCAATATTGTCATTTTCATTGTCATCATTATCATCATCATTGTCATTTTCATTTTTATTATCATCATCAAGATCGTCAATTCCATCATAATTTTCTTCCATTGTCATTATCATATTTGTGATCATCATCATCACCATTGTCATTATCATCATCATTTTCGCTGTGATCATCATCATTGTCATTGTCATTGTCATCATCATGATAATCAACATTTCCATATTCATCATCGCCTTCCATTTTCATCATCACCATCACCATCGTCATCGTGATCAATATTGTCATCGTCACTGTCATCATCATCATTTCCATCACCATTGTCATTGTCATCATCAAGATCGACAATGCCATCATCATTTTCTTCCTGCATTATCACTATCATCATCATGATCACTGTCATATTTGTCATCATCAACATGATCATTGTCATTGTCAGTGTCATCATCATCATTAATGTCATTTTCATCATCATTATCGACATTATCATCATTCTCATCATTGTCATCCTCATCGTCATTGTCAATATTGTCAGCATCATCGACGAGTCATTTCCATTATCATCGTCATCCATTTTCATTGTCGTCATCGTTGTCATTTCCATCACCATAATCAACATTGTCGTCATGATCCTCCTCCTCATCTTCATCATTGTTTTCATCGTCATTATCATCATCAATGTCATCATCATCATCATTGGCATCATCATCTTTGTAGTCATCATTGGCATCATCATCGTCAATGACGACATCCCTAATCCCTGTAACACATAATATTAATATGACCATTTATATCATGCCCAATTCACTAACCTACAAAACCATATTAGCCTAACCACTTATATCTATAACACCTAATCCCTAACCTCGGTAACT
Source organism: Picea sitchensis (assembly GCA_010110895.2). NCBI lineage: Eukaryota > Viridiplantae > Streptophyta > Pinopsida > Pinales > Pinaceae > Picea > Picea sitchensis. The sequence goes on along the minus strand of SNQJ01S0009420.1, from coordinate 89,496 downwards.
CCTAAGTCCATCAACTCCTTACACCCAATTAACCCCCATAATTGTTAACACATAACCCTTTACCCATAAACCCTATAACCCCAACAACCTTAATATAAATTGTATTATATATAAAACTTTAATATAAATTTGTATAATATATGTGTTATATTATATGGCGTTTTAATAATACATATTTTATAAAACCCGGAAAAATGCAAAACCTGCAACAAATTGCAAAAACAAATAAAACGACAAACAAAACCCTCCCGACATGAGCAAGACCCCGGCATTGATTCACTCTGATCGGCTTGGCCTGACCCCAAATGAAAGATATTAAACAGAAGACATAGTGAGACAAAGAGCGACAAAGGAGTGACACAGGAGGCCCTAGCTCGAGCAACAGAGGAGACCCCAAACCAGTAATGTTTCCCAAATCTGTATTTTTTTTCTAACCCTTTACAAAGGCATCATAAATAATCAATATGGATTATACTAGAGGATTTTTGAAGATCAATGGAAATCCAAAATATGTCTCATTTGAAACCTCCCATAATTCAAAACCTCTAAGACCACTGATCTAGGGTTCCTCTCAAAGGTAGAGTCTAGGCCGATTACCATCAAAATATAATGAAGCAAGGAATTAGTTTCAAATAAAAGATGAACATAACGCTTTCCACAAATCTTAGAGGTGTGTAAATCCTAGAAAATACCAAGTTCACCTTCAGATTGGCATTGTTTGTTAATGTACACTTATGTAGGTTCTAATATTTTATAATTTTATGCAATCATATCAACTTCAATGTCAATGAAATTACGTCATACAAAGAAACATCGATTTCTAATTGTACATTTGTATTTATCCATTGATGCATTATAGAAGTTTGAATATACCAAATTCCAACAGTGTTATGCCAATTACACTGGAACCATAAAGGACATTGTCCATTCAGGCCAGATCAACACAGAAAGGGATGAATTTAAATTGTCCTCCCAACTTTCCAATGAGAATTCTTAGTGTATCCTTTGCTTGAAATAATATTTGACAACCTTGTGATGTTTGCGTCTAATGGTTACAATATGCCTCTCATCTATGTGAATCAACTTCCAAAGGAATATTCGGTGTAAATTACAGAACATACGGAATTGTGTGAATCCTAGATCTCTCCTAAATTAATTAATTGTTATGTATGTGTGATTTGTCAGTTATTTGCATAATGACCAATATTTTATTAAGGTTACGTAAATATTCATACTTCTTTTCATAGTTGTATATCTTGTCTCCTCATCTTCTCTGAAATTTGAGGTTTACATGATTTCTTTCTGTTAGAAATATATAAGGTATACTCATTGATTTGCAACTTGTATGCAACCTCCCTTTATAATATATTTGAGTGGCCATTTGTATTGTAGCTTGAAAAATGGTATCTTGTACCCTAGAGACATGACGAAATTTGAAATGTGGCAAGGTGATCGTGGGAAGGCTCCATCCAGCTCACAAAAAGTAAAGATATGATTTTCATATGAATTGTTATTGGCAATCATTCAATTAAATTTTTTATTTGTTGATCCAGACGAGCACACTAGAGCACGATGATCAAGGTGATGAAATATATGATTCCCTCAACCCAATTGAAACAATTAGAAAGGGCTTGCGAAAGAAAAACAAATAAATCCTTCAATTGGCTAGTTGTAATCCTGTAGAGGAGACCACAACAAGGATGAGAGAGTTAGACCAAACTATATATCAATATGTGGTAAGTGCCATTTTAAAAATAGATTATTTATGGCATATATTAATTTATGAATTTCCATTTCATATGTTTATTTGAGCTAAACTAAAAATGATTTCTCTCTACATAAATATTTGGAACCGACGCAAGATCCTAGTCGTGGGGATGTTGTTGGTAGTAGTGGTGGAAAAACTCCATAACGCCTTGGCATGAGCCACATACCTTCGAGGCTATTTTCCTCTTCGTGTGCGGCTCAGACGACTACAGTTTATGGGGCCCATGAGACGCCCCCACCATTTTCACCAGACCATGGCACACATGATGGTGTAGTAGATGGTGAATCTCATGAAGAAGAGTCTATGCACTACTATCATGAAGCAACACGTGTTCAAAGAACGAGAACAATATTGGTCAAAATTTTGATCGATGAAAACTTCATTCCCTTGAAGACACCACAAGTCCCATGTAGTTATTAATATCTTAGTTAATTCCTATTATTTAAATAATGAAACCTGCATCTTTCAAATTATTTTAAACTAATTATCATATCTTTTTGCGGGAAACAACATTTTTTACATGACCTTGCATGACAAGGACTTAGAAATTTGTGGGCCCACCATTCACACATGATGGAATTTCCATAAAAAAGAATTGAAAGGAAAACTTATTAACCATTTGGTCGGCATGTTTGGTGATTCGTTCAACAAACAAGATATCACCTCGAAGACAGGTACATGTTTGAAATATGTCAGAGATCAATATAGGAGTCGATTGGTAAAAAAACCCTAAGTATGATCATCTTGTTACAATTCCTGAGGGGAAATGGAAGAATATGTTGGAGGATGCAAAGGAGTTTGCATTGAGACATGAAGGGAAGACACTACCTAGCCTTGGAAGGTAAATGATATTTTGAATTGAATATGTCGAACTTTATTTAGTTGATCTATATAAAAAATTGTGTTTTCTAAGTACATATTTGAAACTTTTGTAGGCTCCTGGACACGTTGAAAGCCACCAAAGAAATACTAGATAAACATGTGCAACACAAACATGGCCAAGGTGGTTACCTAAGATTACAATCTCAAATTGTGAGTATCGAATAATTTTACCATATTATTCATATCATCATATATATTTTTTTAATTGCATCCAATAAGAAAAATTCATCGTATTATGCAATGCAGGGGGATACGTTCAACAATTCGGCCACCAAAGAAGACATGAAGATTGAATTCAAGTTCATCTTTCAAGTAGTGGTTGAACATTAAAAAATATTGGGGCAAACACAATCAACTAACCCTTCGGGCGAGCTGGTAAGTAAAATGACAGCATTGTAAGTGTTCATTACTTGTGAGTACATAGATATAGACAATTGACTTATCAGATCAATTAATGTGTCTATTTTTTTTAAGCATGCAAGAAACCCCAATTCATTCGACAATGGTACTGGACAGGAACCCCATGATTCTGGTGGTGTGCAGACCCATCACAGTATGTGTATTTAAAATCAATTATATATATATATATATATTAATGATTGGTAATAATTAGTTACAAATGGTGCACTTATAACATTTCTTGTTTCGATGACAAAGCATGTAGATGAGGCTAGTGCTCACAGAGGAGAGGAACCAATGACAACCCAACCAATGGTGTTGACTACTCCTCCAAGTAAAAAATAGAGTCATGATATTTGTATTAATGAAAGACTAATATGAATAATAATAACTAACCATGTACTTTTAATGCTTTTTGTTGTTCTAGTGGGTTCCCATGTAGTGTGGCAGTGTCCAATAGTACGTTGTATTACTAGAAGTAGTGCAATGGTAGAGATGGTGCATATTCATGCAGCATGGTCGAAAGAGGTTCCAACAACTAAAGGGGTTGAAGACGATGTTACTGATGAACCACTGAATAATTTTATTAAAAGTAAGAAACTGAAAAGGAATTGATTGTAAATATTTTGAGGACAAAATGTATTAATATAAATTATTAGTTGTACATTTTTTGTTTAAATTAATATGCATGATTGGGTATGGGGAATTGAGAGTGATGCGAGGGGGGGGAGGGTCCAAATGAGCTTCCACCTTCACGTGGTTGGCTATGTTTAGTAGAGAATACATTATTCTTGAAACCAAGAGGATCTCATTAAGGTATTCTTATTATCCATTTAATGATATTGTTTTTAGATATTATTGAATGTAATTTGATGTGGCATTTTATGCTCTCCCTTAACATTGATGTTTTCAAATGTTCAATATGCAGAAAGGCTTATTTTGAGGACTTGGAAATGTAGAATTCTTACTCAAGTTAGTGATTGATTCAATGAATATTGACAACATTATTGATAAATCAAATGGAAGGAAAAAAGTGAGTTCCAATTTAAAAGTTTCTTGTACTAAGTTTGATTATTTTCTTAGTTATATGTTTCTATTTGTATCGGCTTGCTATTTATATTGTTGACTTATATATCTATTAATATTTGAGATTTACACCTTTTTCACTATCAAAATTATATAAATATAATGAGAATAATGTTCACTTAGAATGCACTCCTGAACAAGGTAATTCCCAACACATATTGCAAGAGATATAGCCTATTTTTCCTCCCTTAGAAGGATGCACCCGCCTTGCCAACAACTTTCAACTCAACATCTATCACTTAAGGAGCTCATCCTCTTTTCAATATTTCTATTTTGACTTGAGTGTATTGAGTGTACTCATGTAAATGCATATTTCCATCCCTATGACTATGTGCATGAGTTCTTTAATATTTCTTCATATTGTGTGGACCTATTGGGACGTTTTATTTGACACCCTCCAATAGAATTTTTACCATCCAAACCACCTCAAAAATCCATTTTCCATATGGTATCATCCCTATCAATAAACTAGGAATACATTACGATAGTACATTGAAGTGTTAACTTGGCTTTGCATTCAATTCCGTGTTCTAGATCTAGAGGAGGTATTTATTGTATCACCACTTGGGAGGTATTCTCTTACACCCTCCAAGAGAATTTTTACCATCCAATCCACCTCATAAATATATTGTCTAGATGGTATCATCTCCGCCAAGAACCTACAAAGACATTACAATAGTACAATGAGGTGTTCACTTGGATTTGCATTCAACTCCAAGTTCTAGATCTGTAGGAGGTGTTTATTGTTAAATTTAACTCTAGTGTATTGGATTCTGTTAGATTCAAAGTTCCCATGTTTGAACGTGTTTCCATTGAATAGGACTTAGAACATGCCTTGGAAGTTGAATGTAAAGTTCAATGGTGGACTAATTTCCAAGACTCCCAAAACCCTAACTCTCATTCCAACCCCCACACTTAGAGTGCTCACAATAGTCCTATAGCCTTTACTCCTCATCTATAGAACCCTACATTTGTTATTCCTTCTTTTCCTAGACCCGATCAATGGTGCCACTACCATTGCACACAACCAACACTATAAAAAATATCCATGCTCTCAATTTTCCATAGGCATCTCAAGCATTATATATTAACTCACCATATTTTCTTCCCAAGTCCAACATTACATCCTACACTTTGTATCCTATAATGAGTGCATAGATACTAAATTTTCTCACTTGCCTTTTCTTTTTTATAATTGAACACAAAGAACCTTCTTCCACCTCTATCAAAATTCCTAAATATTATGCTAATAGACTACAGAGTGTCATATAGGATCTCTCATCACCCCAAATTCATNCATAGATACTAAATTTTCTCACTTGCCTTTTCTTTTTTATAATTGAACACAAAGAACCTTCTTCCACCTCTATCAAAATTCCTAAATATTATGCTAATAGACTACAGAGTGTCATATAGGATCTCTCATCACCCCAAATTCATAAAAAAGTATAAAACCAATAACTATATTTATCCCTATAGTCATGGGATCTAGGACATGATCACTATATTAATTCAATGGTATTGTTTATATATTCCTTCTTTCCAGCCACATCAAAATTTGGGACACTAGGAGAATCTTTTGTAATCTTTCCTAGAAATGACATGTTTAGGATTACTTGAGTCTTAGATCAACCTTGGGTGGCAATGTCGACTCTTGTACCTATCCTTTATGTAGCATCATTGACTGGATCATTTATTATCATCACACATATGGATTCATTGGCCTCAAAATCCCTTATTGCACATGGATTTCACTTGTATGTTGACCCCCTCAAACCTAAGTTTATTACATATGTCCCTACTTACATATATCCCATAGAGGCACTTGTAGAATGGCATCTCTTCCCATAGGGTCTAGGATGCCATCTCTGCCCATAGGCCCCTGTGGGTAGGGATTCCATCCTATAGGCCTACAACATCAACTAATTTATTTAAAGATGAATTCCACACACTTGAGCTATTTTGTTGCTAAAATACAAAGTTTCCAATGCCTTCAATAATGCATTAGAACCTTGAGTGGAATTATTATTTAACATCTCATAGTTTCTTTCTAGCATTTGTTGATTTATTTATACTTCTTTTCCATGAAATATGTCTTTGGTTATGTCAATTTGTTTTTAAACATGGAAAAATTTACTTCTATTGTCATTTCAGTGTCACTAAATTGTTTATTCCAATCTCTTAAGAGCCTCTCTAGTTTGTCCAAGACTTGTTAGAGATCATCCTGCTATATCTTTCAACATGGTTCTCAAAGGTAGAGACTACAACATCGGTCCAGAAATATGTGTGGGNTTTCAGTGTCACTAAATTGTTTATTCCAATCTCTTAAGAGCCTCTCTAGTTTGTCCAAGACTTGTTAGAGATCATCCTGCTATATCTTTCAACATGGTTCTCAAAGGTAGAGACTACAACATCGGTCCAGAAATATGTGTGGGAAATGAAACTTCTTGAAATAAAAATGCATATTCGGGATGTTTCCAATGCCGACATCACCTTATCTGATCAATCAAGCAAAGTAACCTAGAAGCATAGGAACCCACAACTGCAAGAACATATAGGGTAGGAATTTCCTTGTATGATTGGAGCAAAGAATGTTGTACAATATGGACAGGGAAAATCCTTCAAACCACATTACATAGGTGTAGAAGTTGCTTCACCAACAACAAAAGGCTTTCTGAATTCATAATTCATTTTTTTATTACATTCTACAATTGCCTCTCACATGCCTGCAAAGCTTGTCAAGCCTTTTTCGCATGGTTTGCAAGGGGTTCACTTTCCAACAACCATCAAGCAAAGTTAGCAGTTGTACTAAAGTTTCCTCCCTTGTAACAAACACCCACGGTATTCAACAAAGCCAACCTTAAATGGACTTTTTGAAAGTTGCAATGATTAAAATAGGTTGCAAGCTCTTGATGTTGAACAGTATCATCCTTTACTTCCTTTCTCTTGACCTGCATATCAATGCTTCACTAAAATTCCCATTTGTTGTGGATATGTAAGCTAGTCTAAGTTTATCATCTAATAAAGAAATCCTAAATACCAAAGTTGATGGACCTCTAACATTTGGACTAGAAATTTCACTCCAGAAAACCAAGTTGTCGACTTGAGAGTCACATGGCTATATTAATGTTACCAGCAGCTACTTGATCACCTGCAAGAGAATATTTACATATCCAGATTTGACTTACTGGCATACCTGGTTATGGTGTAACAAGGGACACTATGAGTTGTACTTGCAACATTTGCAGTTGTGACATCTACAAGTAGCTCCAAATATTATATATCCCATCATCGATCATCATCATCATTTCCTCTCACTTTTGTATCATATACCACCACAATCTCACCATTTTGTAATAATTTTTCCTGGGGTTTTCACAGGGGAAAGAGGTGTCTTAGGGAATCTCCTCTTGAAGGGGACGTTGGAATGTCCCAAGGGGGGCTTAAATTTTTTTTTAATAAAAGGCATTTTTGTTTTCAAATTTATGCATGAATACCTAGAAGTAATAGTTTACCAACAACATACATTACTTAGAAGCACCAAAAGCCTGACATTTACGTGAAATAAATTATGGGTGTAAATTTTAGGTTCTATTTTTCAGGACTTTGCAATGAGCATCTCTTTGTCGAAATACATATTTCAAAATATCCACTACCATTGCCTTTAGGGAAACGAATGAAAATCCTAAAAGGTATTACATTAGCATAGAGAAGGGATGGTTCAAAAAGATCTTACATCGACATAGCAAATGGATGGATCTAAAAGTTCTTAAATTGAGATTCAAGATAAAATACATGATTTGAAAGGTCTTACTTAATCTTTGCAATAAAATGCACAATCTATATGGGAGCATGCCTCGGAAATTACTGACATGTACAACTGATGTTTTGTTGGTCTTCAAGAGTTGAGTTTCAAACAAACATATGAAATGTTTTAACACTTTTCACTTTCTCATTAGCAGTAACTAGGAAAATCATGCAATCATAATCATGTTGCTTCAAATTCTTAATAAGATCATCCATTTAGAATTATGGCAACTAAAAAGGTTCTTGGTAAAACTTCAAGCTCACAAGAATGTGACAGGTCTCATTTATCATTGTTCTTTCCCTCTTATTTCATTTTTCTTTGATATTATCTTTGTTATATTTGATTTCAATCATCTTTCCAAATAGGTTATAAGATAACAAGGAAAACCAAGGGATATCCAAAGGCATTGTTGACCTATGTCTAAGTCACCATCATCCATGCTTATGGGTAAAAAAAATATTCCTGGATTTCTATAGGAATATTTTTAGGAATCAAAACTTGCCAAAAAGTCTGCCACTCATACACACTCAAGTAAGTTTTTCGAACAATTACAAAGCATTGTGAGATATTGAGTATCTACAACTGATAAAGAGATGTGTGAACTGATAAAGAGATTGAGTATATTTAGTTAAAATTGAAAATAATGTTAGTATTATTTAATTAATGTTAGTTGTATTATCTTTAGTTTTATTAAAAAAATAACTGTAAGCTAATTTTTGTATTACCTGTTATAAACCGAAATTACAGAGAAAAGTGTCAACATTGGTGTTGAGGCTCCCATGAGAGGAAGCCAACCCCACAAAGTGTAGAAGTTCCAACAAATTGTATTGCAGCAACTATATATATACCGAGTTACAAATTTTTGCCTGATATGAAAAGATATAAGTATATAACTGTAAAAAATAGAGTAGGCATACAACCTTGCAGACCAAGCTATGATTGTGTAAACCAAAAAATAACATGCCATAAAAACCTATCTAGAAACATAATTGTAAGGGAAGGGTTGCTCGGGCGAATCTATCCATTTAGGAGCCATGATATCCTGGAGAATCTTCTCCTCACTGTTCTGTTGCTCGGGATATTCAACTCTAGAGTCCAATAGCCATTCCAAATGGTTTTCCATCAAATCTTGTCGAAATTTCCGCTCGTCATTGTCTCAATGGAGATATCGAATAACGTTGTGTTGCACCTATGTGAAGACAAGGTGGGGTGGTGGAGTGTTGGATTTTTATATTCTTTGTAGTTAAAGTCTATTCAAGGTGAATAGACTGATGGTCTAAGTTGAGGTGATTTGATCGGGAAAATTCGAAGTCGAAGGTCGAGGTAGTTTGACATGGTAAACGCATAAAAAACAAGTCGAATATTTCAACCAACAAGAGGTCGACAGGTGGATGTGTGGCGACTGACTGAAGATCGAATGAAGGTCGACTGATAGTCAACTAGTAATACGAATTGGAGTCGACTATAATAGAATCCTGATATTTGCGGGATTTGTAGCCAATGATCTACATGGATCTGTAACCATTTTTTGGCGCCAAGTATTTAGGGTTTTTCTTGTTGTAAATCCTATAAAGAGGCATGTTGTAAGGCCTAAATGCCAATAATGAAAAACAATGAATCATAGGATAGCCAGTCTTTAGAGAAATCTTTGTATGTAGGTTAATGGTCATGCAGATGTAAGTCTGATTAGCTACAGGGTTGTTCTTGTGCAGGTAAGAGGGTATGATTTCAATTATGTCTTAGGTATGGACCAAGGTTAGACATGTAACCTTTTATTTAGATTGAATAAGAAAACAAGAGAGAAGAACACTCAAGGAATGTTGGTTTTCCCAGTTTGGATTTCCAGGGTAAAATCTATGTGTACTATGTGATTGTTGTGTCATTTTCTCTCTTGATTAAATTATTCTTCTCTTCTGCTAGGTTTAGTGTGGAAGTGTTTCTCATTTCTTGACAAGTGGTATCAGAGATGTGTTATGCTTTGACATTTGTATCATATCTTGATTTAGAAATCTTGAATTTGAGAACTAAACCCTAGGTACAGTAAGAGTTGTAAGTCATAAATTGTGTTAAAGATTGTGGTAAAGAATGGAGAGCAGTTCAAGCATAGAGATAGAAAACTTCAATGGCCATAATTTTGCGATTTCAAATATTAAAATGGAAGATATTCTTGTATATCGAGAACAATGGACACCGTTCAGTCCAGGTACCCATCCAACAGACATGTCGACGGAAGAATGGGAGAAACTTGAAACAAGAGAAAGAAGTATGATTCATCTTTGTCTTGCAGATTCAATATTGTTGAATTTCTCAGGTGAATATTCGGCCAAGAAATTGTGGGACAAGATGGGAATCTTATACCAATCAAAATCTCAAGTAAATAAGTTGTTTCTCGGAAAGAAATGGTATCTTCTTAGAATGAGTTATGGCAGTTTGGTGACTGAGCATTTAACACCATTTTAAGTTAGTTATCATATGTGGATATTAAAATCACTGAGGAGGAGAAGTGTATAATCCTATTATGTTATTTTCCTGACTCGTGGGATAGCTTAGTCATGTCTATAAGGAGTAATACAACCACACTAGCACTAGAAGATGTGGTTTCCTCTTTGTTGTCAAAATAAATGAGAAGAAATAACATGGAAGGATCGACCAAAGATAATTTAGTGGTGATAGATCGATCGGTTGAAAGAGATAAAGGAAAATTCTCTGATAGAAAGTCTAAGTCGAAGGGTGGATCTAAATCCTTGGTTCAATCGACAAGAATATGTTGTAAATGTGGTAAATCTAGGCATTACAAAAAGGACAATAAGTCGAGGGTGATGGAAGTCAGTATGAGATCCGATGAGAAGTAGTTGATTGGGAGAAAGACGACCCTGGATAAGGGAGGTGATGTGTACCTGGCATCAACCAATATACAATTGGATCAAGGTGTTTGTTTAATTGACTTAGGAGCATCCTATCATATGAAACCACATAGAGAATGGTTCTACAAGTATGAATGATATGATGTAGGTGATGTGTTCTTGGGGGATGAATCAACAACCAAAATTGTCAGACAAGGAAGAGTTTGACTGATACTACATGTTAGGAGGAAAAGAACCCCTCCAGGTGTGCTACACATTCCAGGTTTGGAAATAAATCTGATATTTTTCAGTAAGATGAGTGATGTTGGAGTACACACTTTGTTTCAGAAGGATTCGTGCAAGATGGTCGGAGGTGCGATAGTCTTAACGAAAGGAGTTCAGATTGGAACCCTAAACAAGTTGTTAGGGAATTTCAACTCGACTGGGTGCAACAACATCATTTCTCCTGAAGTCGACTCAAATTCGAATCAACTCGACTCGACTCAGGCTGAGTCAGTACAAACTGACTTGAAAAGACATGATAAAATCGACCCAACCAGGATATGGCACGAGAGGATGGGACACATTGAAAAAAAAAAGGACTTCTAGCTATGCATAGCAAAGGTATGGTCGAAGGTTTTCCTGAATGTGGTCTAGAGTTTGAATTTTGTGAACATTTCATATATGGAAAATAAATTCAGGTGAGGTTCCCATCTGGACCGACAAGGGAAAATGGGATTCTATAACTGGTTCACATTGATGTGTTTGGCCTGGTTACAGTGCCTTCACTTGGTAGATCCTTGTATTATGTCTCCTTCATAGATGATTTTTCAGGAAGACGTGGATATATTTCCCAAGGAAGAAATTAGAGGTTTTCGAGAAATTTAAAGAGTTTAAAGGTCTTGTATAAAACCAAACATATAAGAAGATTAATGTGCTGAGAACTAACAATGGTGGTGAATTCTATGGAAAATAATTTGATTAGTTCTATAAGAAGTGTGGCATAGCAAACAAAAATACCACACCATATACCCCACAGAAAAATGGAGTTTCTGAGAGAATGAGCATAACATTGATGGATAAGGAAAAGAGAATGCTCAATGGTGTTAGGCTCACACAAGAATTATGGGTGAAGGCAGTTGACACTGCAATATATTTGGTAAATATGTCTCATTTGTCAGTGCTAGTCAACACGACTCCACATGAGATATGGTTCGGTAAGAATCCTTTGGTTGCACATCTCAAAGTATTTGGTTGTGATGCATTTGTGCATGTTCCCAAGGAAAAGAGGAATAAGTTGGACAAGAAAAGCAGTCAAATGTATTTTCATTGGATATAAAGAAGGAATGAAAGGATATAAGCTCTAGGATATTGCATCAAGGATAACATTGTACAATCAATATGTGGTCTTCAGAGAAGTTGGAGGTAAATCCAAGCCTAAGGAAATTGTTTAGACTGAGAAAAATCTTGAGACGGTGTGGTTTGAACTGAGGAACAAAGAAGATGATTTAGATGAGTCAAATGAATAAAAGGAAGAGGTGGAACAATAAACTCTGGTGGTAAGGAGATAAAAAAGAATAAGAAAATCAGTCGAAAGGTATAGTCCGCCTGAATTATATTCTGCATTCGTGTTAAATACCACTGACAATGAGCCCAAGACGGTCAGTGATGCATTCAACTCGACAGAGGGTAAAATATGGAAGGACGCCATGGTCAAAGATATGGAATCATTGCACAAGAATGGGACATGGGATTTAGTCAAGTTACCTAACAGAAGAAAACCAGTCGATAACAAATGGGTATTCAATAAGAAGATCAATGTCGCAAGACCAATCAAGAAGTTCAAAGCTCCACTAGTAGAAAAAGGTTATTCCCAAGTCGAGGGAGTTGACTTTAGTGAGATTTTTTCCCCTGTTGAAAAACTAACTCCATTAGATTACTAATTTCTGAAGGATTTGTGGTAAAGGGAAAGCAAGAGTTGGTGTGCAAACTGAACATATCCCTTTATGGTCTAAAGCAATTGCCAAGGATGAGGTACCAAAAGTTCGACACATACAACCTTAGTTTGGGATTTGTGAGAAGCAAAGTCGATCACTACATATATTCCAAGGAAGAAGGTGGGTGTTTCATATATGTAGCTTTGTATGTCGATGACATGTTGATGATTGGAAACAACATGGACGCAATAAAGGAGGAGAAGAAGAATATATCCTCCAAGTTCGACATGAAGGATCTCGGTCCAACTAACTTCATTCTAGGAATGGAGATTAAGAGAGATCGAGCCCCTAGAAAGATCTAGTTGAATCAGACAAAGTATATTGAAACAGTTCTAAAACAGTTCAACATGCAGGATTGAAAACCTATGAAGGTGTGAATTCATGTGGGAGCAAGGCTAACTGTTGAACAGTATCCAAAGACACAGGGAGAAATAGAGGACATGGCACATGTTTCCTATACAAGTTTTGTTGGTATTATAATGTATGTGATGGTCTGCACTTGACTAGACATTACCCATGCAGTGGGAGTGTTGAGCAGGTACATGTCAACACCTAGAAAGGAGCTATGGACAACTGTCAAGAGAGTATTTAGGTATTTTTGTGGCACGAAGGAATATTCTATGTGCTACCAAGGAAGACCTAGAGGTGAAAGTGGTAAATTAAATGTACATGGCTTTGTCGGTGCTGACTAGGATGGAGATCTAGATCGATGGAGGTTGACCAATGGATATGTCTTCAATATGTTCAGTGGATATATAAGCTGGATGAGAAAGCGACAGGCGGACGTATCCTTATCAACAACATAAGTTGAATACATGGAAACCACTCATGGAAGAAAAGAAGCGGTATGGATGTAAAGGTTATGTTCAGGAATCATGTTTGAGCAGAGAACTATGAAGGAGAGTTGCAATAGTCAAAGCGAAATATTTTTGGAAAAGAACCCTGGTTATCATTTGAAGACTAAGCACATTGATGTACAATACCATTTTGTAAGAGATATGGTGGAAAGTAACAAGGTGCTATTTGAGAAAGTAGGCACGGTGGATAACATAACATACTCATTGACCAAGTATGTCAGTGTTGTGAAGTTCTCTTGGTGTAGAGAGGCAATGGGCATTGTTTCCCTGGGTCTATGAACGAAATTTTAGGAATCTCATGTTTCAACAAAGAATACAACAAGTTGGAGAATGTTGGACTGTTATATTCTTTGCAGTGAAATTATAGTCAAGGTGAATCGACTGATGGTCAAAGTCAAGGTGAGTCGATTGGTTAAAGTCGAAGTTGAAGGTCGAGGAAGTTCAACATGGTAAAGGCATCGACATCAAGTCAAAGAGGTTGACAGGTAGACGTGTGGTGACCAACTGAAGACTGAATGAAGTCCAACTGGTAGTCGACTAGTAATACGACTTGGAGTCGACTGTAACAGAATCCTGAGATTTGCGGGATTTGTAGCCAATGATCTACATGGATCTGTGACCATTTTTTGGCACCAATTATTTAGGATTTTTCCTATTGTAAATCTTATAAAGAGGCGTGTTGTAAGCCTATAAAGGAAAATAATGAAAAACAATGAATTGTAGGATAGCCAGTCTTTAGAGAAATATTTAGATGTAGGTTGTTGGTCATGCAGATGTAAGTCGGATCGGATATAGGGTTGTTCTTGCACAAGAAAGAGGGTATGATTTCGATTGTTTATTAATTGTGGATCAAGGTTAGACATGTAACCTTTTATTCAGATTGAATATATAACAAGAGAGAAGAACTCTCATGGAATGTTGGTTTTCCCGACTTGGTTTTCCAGGGTAAACTCTCCATGTAATGTGTGATTGTTGTGTCATTTGCGCTCTTGATTAAACTCTTTTTCTCTTCTGCTAGGTTTAGTGTGGAAGTGTTTCTCATTTCCTAAAATGGAAGGGGATGAGATATTGAGGCTTGGACATGGTCGGGAACAAAAATGGTGGGAGTGGATGAGGGAGGTGGACCAAGGTGGGTTTTTCCTAAAAATCAGTGGAGGTAAGGAAAGCATGATGGGTCTCCATTTGAGAATGGAAAGTGCAGTTTCAGCCAAGGAAGGACAAGATTTGAGAAGTTTGGTTGTGAGCTAAAGAGTGGTTTCCACTTTCACGTATAGGACGATCTCTTTCACGAGTCATGAAAGAAATCCAAGGAAGACGAAGTGGGAGACCGAGCGGAAATTCGAGAGGCGACACAACGATAAGATCTAACCAGAGAGAGGCGAGACTAAAAAAGAAAATATGTTGATGGTCTAATGATCCCAGAGTAACAAGAGGTGGGGTAGGTGAGAGTGTCATGATGCAGAGAGAGGAGTGACAGGACAACGTTCATTAAATTTGATTCCAATGCACAAAGGATGATCGGGATCAGGGTCGGGATCAAGGATCATGTGAGTGGATTGATCCTCATTGAATGAGATTCTTCGTTCATCAAGCTCAAGGGAGAATGAAATGACATCGGCTTTTCCATGTGGCACCATATTGATTTGGGTTGATAACACCCCATCTTGGAAATTTTATTAAATTTTAGCCTTATTAAGTTATTAGATTTAATTATATTAGTTTTAAATTTTATTTAGTTTTGATAGTTATATTTATAAGTTCTTTGTATATATTGATTGAATTGATTAAAATTAATTGTGCTTCGTTTTAAATATATAGAATATAGTATTAAAAACTAATAAAATTATGTGTTTTTGTGCAGATAGAGTGTGATTAAACGTGGAGTGTTGATCAGAAAAGCACAAATATCAACGGTTTATAACAAACCTTGCTACCCCAGGTTGATCAAAATTTAAAAGGACATAACCCCCCGAGGTGACATAGGGTGGATTTAACCCATGTTAAGTGTTGACAAAAGGATCTGCCTCATCCCCCCATCGCGTGGTATTCAAAACCATCACTCGGCCCTGCACGGAAATATGAAATGAAACCACCCTAATGCTCTCGAAACCACCGGTTTTGTAAATATTTCATTTATAAATATGTTATATTAGCAATAAATATAGTATTAATAGTCACATTTATGTAGTTATTAATAGTTATATTTATAAATTGTTTGTATATATTCATTCGAATTTATTAAAATTAATCATATTTCATTTTAAATATATAGATTATAGTATTAAAAACTAATAGAATGTTGTTTTTGTGTGCAGATATATCGTGATTAAATGTGGAGCATTGATCAAAAAAGTGTAGAGATCTACAGTTTATAGCAAACCTTGCTACCCCAGGCTGATCGAAATATAAAAGGGCATAATCCCCCGAAGTGACGTAGGACAAATTTGACCCATGTTATGTGTTGACAAAAGGATCCACCTCGTCCCCTCGTCGTCATGGTATTCAAACATGTCACTCAACCCCGCGCAGAACTATGAAATGAAACCACCCTAATGCTCCTGAAACTATCGGTTTTGTAAACATTTTATTTATAAATATGTTATATTAGCAATTAATAAATGATTTGTTTAAATGTGTGTGTAAATAAAATATCGTTTGTTGGGTTATTTTTATAAAAGTCCACTGGTTGTTGTTAATGAAGGATGAAAGTGACATGAACTCTCTGGAGCTTTTTCAAAGCGTTCTTTTGTCAGATTTTTCAACAAAATCAAGGGTTTTGTTCAACAATTGTTTCGGGTAAGAAGATAAAGGCACATTTCCTGTCAATTTGTCAAAATTTCAAAACCCTCAAGTTCTAAAAAGTCCAGAACCCTATCTATAGTAGAACCTGATTTAGAGGACAAGGATTGTTAAATTTTCGACTCAATTACTTCATTTGATCTCTATGAATTGCATAAACTATATTTTGACAGACATAATTAATTATTTGATTATTTTCATGCATGGGAGTCGAACTTGGCCCATTTCATTGTTCCTTAGACTTATAAGTTCCCATAATTTGTTCATTGGTGTGCTTTGAATTATGTCCCATCCTCTAGAAGAATATTTTCCAGAACTGGGTCATTATTATTTGAAATTTCAGTTGAGTCGATTTGTGAGATGTTGAAAGTCCAATAAATTATGGAGGTTAGGTCTTAAATGAAGAATCTTTAGCCATTTTCTATAAAGAGTTAAATTTACATGAAAAACAAGCTTTAATATTGTCTTTAATGGAGAAATATAGCAGTTCTCCTGAAGAGTCTTATAATTATGAAATTGTTACATTTTCACCAATCTCACAACAAATTATCAGCATGACTTGTGTTTTTTTGGGATATGACAATGATAGGATTGTGGATGACAATATATTAGGTCTATTTAAATCTATTTTCCCTTTCACAATCCAACCAATTTCTAGATTCCATTTTGCATGTATTATTTAGCTAATTCTTTGTGCTATCAACTCACTGAATATACATTGAGTAGATCATATAGATATCAATCTTATATAGTATATTTGCTTTTGTTTTTCAAAGAAAATAACTTTTCAAATTTGAACTCAAAAACTGAAGTTAATGTTGGAAATCCTATGTCAGTCAAAAAGAAACAACAAAATGTTGGATTCTCATACTTTGTCAATACATTTATGGCCATATCATATACCCTGTTTCATGTATAAATTCCTCCTAGAATATTTCCAAAAGTAAAGAAACTTTTGCATGACTTTGGAGAAACTAAACTAGGAGATTGGTATTTATTCGAGAAATATACTAAAATAAGGATATATGGAGTAGAAATTAAACCTTTCAGATTTCCCAAATTCCTTACACTGAGGATTTTTGCCTTAGAATTCACAAGACAAAGTCTTAATTTGGATGATTTTCATTTTTTTCAAAGAAAAAGAGGACTAATTTCAAGTTGAAAATAGAAGTGGGACCTTTTATTGCGAACAATAGAAAAGATGGCAGGTTGCAGAATCAATGTTGCAAGGATTGAATCTTGGGCAAGGAGAAACATGGTAGTATGATACTTTTGGAACCATATCATCCAAAAGACAAGAGTTTGAATTAACTTTGTATGAGCACCATATCAAACCTCAAGTGGAGTAGATAATGAACCTGTATAGTTGGAAAGATGTTCATAATATGCTTCTGGGACAAATACATAATGTATCTCAGGTTTCTTAGATAGTGGTCATTGACACACCCCAACAACAAGATAAATCATTTAAGAGAATTTTTCTATAGGAGATTCAAGTTGTCTCGGAGTCAAAAGATGAGCATTCTATGAAGAAGAAAAGGATTGAAGGAAACACAGAGGAAATTTCAGAACAGGATATTCAAGTTATAGAAGATACATCGAAAGAGAGTCCAAAGAAGCATGTTTTTACAATAGAGTTTCTTCCATCAACTTTCTTTGGTAGAATCCAAAATCAAGAAGGTGTAGAATCTTCAAAAATCAAGCCAAAAAATATATTTTCAGAATATGACAAAATAAAGGACAAAAAAGTACAAATCAACCAAATTTTGTTTCATGAGCATGATAAAGATTCTTCTAAATCTATATATTGTCTGCATTAGATTTTGAAAAAGGAATATTAATTTTTTCACTATTAGAACCTATTCATCAAAACCTTAGAAGTGTTGACAATTATAGAGCAACAAACTTTTCAGTTGATCTTGAACAAATTCATATAGTTGACGAGATGGACTTGCTTAGACAAACAAAAGAAATGGTGAATAGATATTTCATCCAATTGGCTCTTGGTATGAATAAATTACAAAAGGTAAAAATTTAATCGAAGGAACAACTAAGACAGGAAAAGGTACTTACAAGGACAAAGCAAATAAGGATTGATGATTTGTTGAAGAAACTCTTAACACTAAGAGATGATTCTAAGGATGAGGAGCCAATGCAACAGATAATGAGATCCTTATACTAAAGAAGAAGCTAAATTTGACTGATCTCGATCATGTGTAGACTCTAGATCTACAAGCAATCCAACAGGAAAATGATCAACTTTTAAATCAAATGGTTCACATGAATGAACAAATCAAATTATATGAACAAAAATTCAGATTTTGAAACAGGGATCTTCATCATCACAAGGTTCATCATCTGAAGATTCATCAAATGATCTAGTTAAATATTTAGCTTAGCTAAATTTTAAAGAAATTAAATTGGAAAAATCCAAGAAGGAAGTGTCTACACAAAATGATGAAATAAATATTATCAGAGATCAAATTGTAGAAAGAGATAAACAACTTAAGATCTATCAACAAGCTAAGGATAATATACAAGAGTATTATGAGTTGTTGATAATTAAATTAGGAGGAAAATTATATTTGATAAGAGCCAGATGTTTTCTTTGGGACAAAATTGTTGAGGAAATAACCAAAAATTGGGATTTGAAGAATTTGGTTTGGCAAGGAAGGTGGGCAAAGACGTTAAAGTTGTTTTCCAATAGCTAGGAAACATACCTGAGACAACTACCAAAATTATAAAGTTACTTAATTCCAAATCAAATGAGGAATTGAGTAAAAAAGGAATTAAAAATCAAACTAGCATGATCATGGAGATTAAAAATGTTTTTACAAAAAGAAACATAATTAAGCAAGCTTAGAACAAATTAATTATTGTACAAAGAAATGTTGAATGGTTTTCTAGCCTTTACAAGAAAATGGTTGAAAAGGGTTTACTGTAATGTTGGGATAGAAAGGGAAATTTATTCTCTCTTCAAAATCACCAACAACTTTTTATAAAAGCTAGAGAGGATACAAGTAAATTCAAAGGAATCACGGGAATGTTAAAAGGTCAAATAATTGTTGACCTTTTGGACGAAGACTTCTTCCTTTTATGGAAACTCAAAATTTTATTTGTAATTACCCCAACATATGAAAGATATATTGAAATGGATATTGCTTATAAGAAAATGATGAATTTTAAATATCCAACAAAGTAGGATTGGGATCGACTCGTTCTGTTAGAATGACTTGGAAAACGACTTTCAACAAAATCAGGGATTTTGTTCTAGAAATATTTTATTTTTGTAATTTATGTTGACTTGTAAATAGCTTACATAACCAATTTTGGTTACAAATGACTATAAGTATGCACTCGATTGGAATGTAAAGGGACTTTTTTTGCTACAAGGCCCAAGAAGAAACGATTATTAATGAAAAGTTTCATTTACAGAGATTAAAAGATTATTGTTTTCATGATCTAGGTTATGTGCTTCTGAGTAATATGTGCTTCTAAGTTTTCATAATCATTTGCTTTATTTATATTGCGTGATAAGTGTGACCATTTGGTACAACAACCATTGTTGCAACAACAAAGGAAAATCATTAAACATAGCTTTCAATTGATTCGTTGTAAGTGTTTCTATGGCCTATGTTTTATTATTGTGTCTTTAAATTTTAAGAGAAATTTTCTTTTAAAATTTATTAAAACATATTCATCACAAGGATATATTTTTGTTTGCTTCTTCCATTGAAGGATAAATAATATGTATTCAATTCGAATACATTATTTGTCTTTTCATTGTTGTTTCTCTATTTCAATTTTCCATCATATTGATAAATTTCAATCAATTCAAAGAGTGAAAACAATCCTTTTATAATCAGATAAATATTCATTGATAGTTAAGTAGAATTTCTAGGGCACTACATAAGTTCTTTGTTTATCTACAAAAAAATTCAAAATAATTGTAAATCATCATGGATGCCTTGACATAATTCCCTAGCCAAGAATCATCTCAGGAACAACACTACCTACATAAAACTCAGAAATTATTAATGCCCTTTTATTGCAAACTAAGCATTGCCCTTTTATGAAAAACCTATGTCACTCACATTTATAACTAGTATTAACTTATTATAAAGTAAAACACAGTATGATCATTATTAATTCCCCCAATCCTCCATGCTCTTATGGAGAATGATTCTTATCTTATTTGAGCACATTGATAGATCTTCATCTATATACTTGTCATGGATTTTAACTTTAGTTTATGCAATTATTTCAGAGATTCTCAATTTGGTATAGTAGTTGTCCCATTCTTGCTCTTTAGAGATACAGTGCCTCTAAATTTTATGAACTTATCTAGAACAAACAATTTGTCTTTTCATTGTTGTAATTCCAACCAAATGTTGAATGTAGTGATGATGAACCTCCATATAATTTGTCGGGCATGAAATTTAGATTATTTGCCAACATTAGTACACTTTGATTGTCACAATAAAATGCAATTTCCTGGAACTTATTTACTTCTAAATCAGCAACTATCCATCGTAAACCATATTGTTTCACGAGTTGTACCTATTCCTATCTTATATGTTCATTAGTCAAGGAAAGTGCTACAGTGGGTTGCTTTTTGGTAAGCCAAGCACCATGTCAACACTCTACAACTAGATGGTAATGTAAGAACCCTGAATGAGTCATGTCAAAAGCAATAAACAAATCATATTTTACCTCAAGATTATTGCAACTATGTGATTGTCCTTCATATCAAACTCAAATCCCAACTTCCCCTTGCGCCATGCTATGAGCTTCCCATTGTGACTTGTAAGGATCAAGGCATCCACATATATGACGAACACTAACATATTGGATTTACCAAATAGAGAGTAAAGGTTAGGATCTACAACAGTTTTTGGTGAAGCCCAAATTCGACAAGTACTCATCAATCCATTCATTCTAAGAACGTGGTTCTTGCTTTAGTGCATATAGGGCCTTCTTAGTGTACATCCCTCTGACTGCAACACAAATGAATGGAATTGTGTCTCAAGGAGGTTTTATCCATGTAAAGTGGTGTTTGGCATATCATAAAGAGAATTTTTCATATGAGCATTGTGATGACATACTTGACATCTTTAATCAATATGATATTTCCCTTTCAATTGGAGATGGCTTGAGGCCTGACTCTATTTATGATGCAAACGTTGTTGCATAATTTGCAGAACTTGCTACTCAAGGAGATCTCACTCATCGTGCTTGGGAGAAGGATGTGCATGTTATGAATGAAGGACCTAACCATATCCCAATGCACAAGATCCCCGAAAATATGGAAAAACAACTAGATTGGTGTAATGAGGCACCATTTTAATCCCTTGGCATGTTGAAGAGCATGGGAATGAAGTATGTTGAAGAGAATGGGTATGGATATGTAGGAGAAGCTATAAATCATTGTATGGATGCAATGAGTGTCGAGAGTCTTTCCGCAAAGAAAACAGTCAATGGGGAGCAATGGGGAGAAAGTAATGGAGGAGAAATCTACATACCTCAACACCATGTAGCAAAAGGAAAGAATACACTCGCTACCTAATAGAGGTAACTAGAAATTTATTTTGCATCAGAGTATATATAGAATAATTCCAAATGGATGACCATATTCTTATCATTTAACTCGTGGTAATTTTTTTGAAGGTATTTAACCGTTGGAGACGTTTAGTTGTGAAGCACTCAAATAAATTGGGTTTAGTTATTTTACATTATCAATAATTTAGTATGTTATTTTTAAATTTTGTCACGCTACTATTAGGCAAGTAACATTTTATTTGATCACAAGGAAATCAAGCCATGGAGACTCTGGTGTGAGTATATATATTTTTTAATATAAGGAAAACTTTTCTTTATTTTTTTCGAATTTTCCATTTACAATGTTAAATATACACTTACTAATTATAGCAACACCAGGGGTGCTTTCCATGTTTCCACCACTAGAAAAGTTGTGGTTGTTGACATGGGCAGACTCAAAAAGTCCCTTTGAGTAGATTACTTTCATCTTTTAATGGGGACTAAGAACTAAAATGGTTTGAAATTGGAGATCTCATTGAATTTCCTCCAGGGATAAGTAATATCTTAGGTAAGTTTGAATGGTTTTGGATTCTTTTTGTTTTGTGGGGTTTCAACTAGTGCATCGGTTATAATGGAACCTGAAAGCCCAAAAACTAGTCATAAAGTGCATCTTGTTTGTTATTTAGCATTAGCAATAAGATATATGAAAACCTAAGACAAACTAAGGCCATAATAAATCTTTGGGTTTAAGAAATATCTTTACCATATATATATATATATATATATATATATATATATATATAACAAGAACTGAATAAGGACTTTGAATTAAAAGGTCGCACCATAGGCAAAGAAAATGCCAAAATTTACAAAAAAAGGTCTTGAGAGCACCAGAGCACAACTATGTTTTATGGCTGACATACAAAACAAACAGAGACTTATAATTCTTGACAGTGGAACTGCCATATATTCTTATATATTTTCCTAATAAAAATATTTCATTAAGCTACAATTTCTAGCTACCAATATTGTCTTCCATCTGTTCCCAGTGTATTGCCTTATATTTCCATTGGTTTTTCTCCATCTCCTCTTTGTGCTTCACCTGCTCTGTCTCTTAAATAGTTTCATTCTTGTTCCAACATATTTAATCTTTGTAGAAGTCACGTTACTGTTAATTCCAATTCTAAAAGCCTTTGTCTTTCAATTTCACATTCCTAAAGACGGTGTACTTCATGTTCAAGCTTCTCAGTTTTATGGATCAACATTAGTATTGTTTGTTCCGTTGCTCTTGATTTTTTATTCTCCTAAATAATGTTTTATTTTTTATTGAGGAGTGACACAATATTTTCCATATTTCTTATTCTCTCTGCAATCTCATTGTATTGTGCCTATATTACTTCCAATATTACCTCAAAACGCTTCAAATATCCTTTGACCTCGACCTAGAAAGGATCCATTGTAATGTAAATATCCAAGATCACTATTCTATTATCCCTAATCTCTATGATGAAATCACATTGTAGCAAGTTCACTAAAATATCAACAAAAAAAGGATTTCCCGAGATGAGTAATATTGGGGTTTGATGAGTCCACGGAACGAATATGAGAAGGTTTGCATAAGAGAGAGGAACTGTGAAAAGGGGTCAAAATAAACCAGGAGAGGTATGAAGGTTTGAATAAAAAGGGATCAAAGACAACATCCTAAGGGAACGATGAGAGATGGGTCGGAGTAATAGGGAAGGGGGAAGGGTCAAGAGGGATGAAAGGAGATGGATACAAGAGACGGCAAGGAAATCTTGATAGAGATAAATCTCTAAAGAAACTAGACATGAAAAACACAGAAAAAAGGAAATGGAAGCAGAGGGTGAGAGAAGGAAGGTGAGGTAGTGAAAATAAGTTTAGAGAGATTTAATAAATAATAAATTTCACATCTAAGAAATCTATTGCTTTCCAAGTCCAAGAGCTTCCTACTCATATTTTCAATAGTCATCACATAGATAACTTGTGTGTACCTGGATATTGACGGGCGTTGACCACAGAGAAGGGAAAAATCTAAAGAAGAGAAGTTGTTTGACTCATACCTGCGACCTAGGCTGAGCCTCCGAAACCAAAGCATTGGACTTGATGTGTTCTTCGTTCTCGAGCTCACAGATATCTAGGTTTCACGCATGTTAGGGTTGGAAATTTATAACAGAAATTTAATGGTGAGAGATGTGATAAGACCACTATACCATTCCCAATGATGTTGACTATGCCATGTCACGACCTATCTTTTCCATTTATATATATTTTTTAAATATTATATAGACTCCGTCAGAATTCTGACGACGTGGTCAATGCTCTTTGGACGAAGGTTCATTTTTATTTCCAGGAAGGGTCATTTCTCTGTCAATGAATGGTCGTTGCTCTTTCGAGGAATGGTCCTTTCTCTTTCGACAACGATTAGTCGTTATTTTGAAGTCAAGTTGTCGCACTTTCGACGTGTGTTTGTCAGCAATTAGAGGTATTTTGTGTGATCGTGCGACCATTTTTTTTCATATCTTCGACGAACTATTTGTCACAACTACAACAAAAATAGATTCATCATAGATTTGACATTCCTGCAATGACAAAAATGGGTTCAAGTTGTCATTTGAAAACCGACGAATAGTTCATCGGACATCCAACTAAATAGTCTTTGAAAAGGGCATCGGACTACCAATGATATAGTGTCCTTCGATAAAGTGGCATCATCCTAACGATGAAAATGGGGTTGATGCATGTTATATCCCTAAAATTCCCTATTCATGCATACATAGAATTGGCCCTTTCACTTGCATATTTTTCCAAAGCACTGCTAAGGAGCTCTTCTTAAAAAACCATTTTTTAGAGCATGTACACGCCCTAAACCACTACAGCCCACGTAAATACGCTTGTTGCATGCTAGAAATCCCACGTACATACGCTTTTTGCACACTAAAAAACCTGCATATGCTTGCAAAAGTTGAAAAAAATAAAAAGTTGTAAGGAATTCGGTGAAATTCACGAGCTATTGGAGGTTTCCCAACCAATTCACCTACTATATCTCGTCACCCAACCAAATAACCATCCTTTTGTCATATAAAAGGAGATGTTGGGGTCTCATTTTACATCCAAGCATAAGAAAAATGAAACTCTACCCAATTTCACTTCCCTTACTTGCCCAATCTTTTGCTGCCTTTTGTGAGATATTGCCTCAACATTCCCTCACCAGCCCCTTATTCTTCCATTCAATCCATTCCCTTCCTTTGAGGTGATCATAATATTGAGGGAAGAGGCCTATTGAAGGTGCACTTGGAGCATTGTAAAGAGGATCCCAGACCAAGTTCGTGGAACGGTGGCTGACACGGATTGTAAGTTTCAGTGTTTGTTTGATGAATAAAAGAATATCTTTTCCCTGTCCCAAATGATGATGTTTTGTGTATTTTATTTTATTTATACATAGCATTTGATATCTAACCCTAACTCATAAATAGAAGTATAATTCTTGTAGTCCTTGTTTGCCTAGTTTTGGATGCAGGTCAACCTTGGGAGGAGACTTGCAGTCGTTGGAACTATAGAGCTTGAGGAGATCATCACCAGGCGTGGGATAAAAGGTACAGTTACTGATCTCCTCTCTTATTGCTTTCTTTTCATTTGCTTTGGTGTGTTTGGGGTAGAGTAGAAACTAGATTGACTTTTAGACAGTCATTCACTATGTCTATATCTTAAACCCTGGCATAGTTAAAGGGGGGATTTTCCCGCTAGAAAAACTGGCGACCATACTAGGGATCTCTCTAGGTTTTTTTAGGGGGTTTTGGGTTGATTGATTAGGTTTTTGTTTTCCTTTCGAGTTTCAGTCAAGTTTTCTGAGTCTGTCAAGGGGTTTTGGTCACCTCCAGGGTGCATACCAATTGTCCCTTCCCTATAAGACTGCCTAGTCTTTTTATTTTTGAAAAGACTAAGAGGTGTACGCGCCATGTTTTGGGTCAACCCACGTAATACGCGCTCTTCACAGTAAACAACCCGCGTACATCCTCAGGCTGTTGATGCAATATCTCGTGTCTCTGTTTCATGAAAGTTTTTTAATACAGAGGAAGTTTTCCTCTTTCCTGATAGAAGTTCACACTTCTCATGGATTTCTTGAATCATCCAAAGTCTATGTCTGTGGCCATAGCTTGGGTATAGGTTCCAGTTTACTTGTTTTCTTAGTTTTCTTATGTTTTCCCTAAAAGGTTTTGAGCAAGTTGTCGAGTCTTAGATCCGCCTTTTTGGTTTCTTGGTTGAATCCCTGTGATCCACATTGGGCTGAAGGTCTTTACCAGCCTTGTTTAGATATATTTTTTTCCTTTTTGCTTGCTTTGAAAAAACAAAAAGTTTACTACAGTTTTTTCTCATTAAAGCAGTTCAAAAATAAATAAAAAAGAGAATTTATTTTCTTGCATTTAGTTTGGTAAAGTAGTTAAAGTTGTTATTTGCAAAAGGAAAAAGAGTCTTCATTTCCAAGTTCTTTTCGATTTCCTGAAACATAAGTAGTTTTTAGTCAAGCGAAAGCAAGTTTTAGGATTTCTTCATTTACAAGATCTTGAAATATCAATTAGAAAAGTTGAATTTACAAAGTGTTGTTTACAAGCGTTGCTTTAATTTTGAAGTATTTTTTTCTTTCAAGTGCTTTAAAGTTCTCTTCCTTATTCGTCACTTCATAACACCATCAGTTTCACTACAGTACCTTTTGAGTAAATCAAGCCTTAAAAATAAGACCTAATCTAAAATACATTAGACTTTTTTGTTTGTAGGGTTCACAAACTAGTTTAGGGTTTTAGGGCCTTGAATTAGTTGTGAAGAGGAAACTATTCAATGCCACTTTAAAACAAACATTGGAGTCTGAGGTTAGGAGTGTTTTAATTCTAGTGTCGTAAGAGTTATTCTGGACCCCCCTCTAACACAGGGGATAAACACGAGGTCGTGTGAGGAAAGGAAAAGGAGATAACCCCTCCAAAGCTGGACTAAACGTAGTGGGGATTGTATATTAAGGGTCTTTCTCGGGAAAAATATCGATCGCATTTTCCTACAGAGCTTCATGGACCTTGAATCTGTTCGAGATCCTTAGTTTTCTTTCAGATCATTTTCTTTCGATACCCTTGAAGGGCTTCGAACTTGTCATCCTACTCATTACGATCTTATCGACTGTCGACTGTACCCGCATGGTGTCTGACTGCGAGCTAGAAACCTACTTGCCCATATTTTACGTACTTACACAAGTGACAGTGAGGGTATATCGCGGTACCTAGGGTGGAAGTTGGATCGCGCTTCGCAAAGTATACCTGGAGGGTGGTTCCATGTTCAATTTTCACTTGCACTGGTTAGTTTCTCTAGTGTCGATTGGCGTAACTGTCCTTCCCACTAGTTAGTCGTCTGCTTGATTTTCCTTTAGGAAATTTTAGTGTGTGCTTTGTGCTCCCTAGTTTTCCATAGTGAGTTAGTCAATCATTTCTTTGGGTCTCTAACCTAAGGTGGTAGAGCATCCACTCTATCGGTCGTGAGGACTTTTCGGTCTTCCGCTTAGAAACGTGGAGCTGCCTCTTTATAGGCGTTGTTTTTTATAACACTGATTCGTCGGAGTCAGTGTGTGAGACGTTTACAGACTTGAACGATACCGCAAGGGGAGAACCTATGCATAATATATTCATGGCTAAAGTTCTCGATGATACCAACCAAGGAACCCCTTCAAAATCAGAGTCTTGTGCTTTTCCTTTTTTTGGAAACATTGGTGTCCCTTTGATGGCCACTTTGTACATTCTTGGGTTGAATGTGGGACTACCGGTTTGGTTGGGTACCATCCAAATGTCCCAAACACTCTTGATGATTCTCAGTTAAGCAACTTATGTCATGAGCATCATGTTGATGTTCCTTTGTCAGCAAAGTCTTCTCCTCCTCCTTTTTCCTTCCCTGGTGAAAGTATAACTACTAGTAACCGGAAGTCTAAACGAAATAAAAAGAGTAAGAATAGGAAGAAGAAATCTCCAACCTCTGTGAGTCATGTTGAAGACCAACACCTAGCTTCTGCAAGTCATGTTGGGGGAAAGGGTCTAGTCACTACTATTCATATTGGTAATAGGTATGTAGCCTATGTGAGTCATGTTATCGACCAATCACCAACCTCTACAAGTCATGTTGGAGATGTGCAACCAACTACTTATAGTCATGCTAGGGGCATTGATTATGTTGAGAAACCTAGACGGATAGGACGTAAGCCTAAGTTCCCTTGTAATATTTGCAAGGGAGATCACCTTACTCATTTATGCCCTGGACTTCCATAGGTAAGAAGATTGTGGTCCCTATATACAAGCTCTTTTGATTCTGAGTCTTCTAAGGTTTCCTCACATCCTATTCAGCTAGTGGTTGAGAAAGTGGTCGTACGGATGCAATATTCAGTCGATCCCACTTCCCTTTTGGGGTTTGATGCGCCTTTAGACCATGTTGTCTCATAGCCTATTCAAACAGTGGTTGAGAAAGTGGTCAATCCGATGCAATCTTCGGTTGATCCCACTCTTCTCTTGGAGATTGTCGAGTCTACCGGGTCACGCTGATGCAATCTTAGACTGATCCCACTCTTCTCTTAGGGAGTGATGTGTATACCGACTATGTTTTTAGCATTTCCAGTTCAATACTTTTAGAACAAGGGGGCATTCCTCTCACTTCGAGAACACCCCCTCCAATCGCTAGGATGGTTTCCTTTGATTGGAATGACCTTGTTGAGCCTCGTCTTCCTTATTCTACACCCTTTCAAATAAGGGTTGAATCTAATTCAAATAACATTTACTGATGTATTGTAGATGAAGGAGCCTCCGCAAGTATTTTATCCTCCTCGGCTTGGCAAGATTTGGGTTCTCCAGATCTTGTGTCTACTTCGCATGAGCTCTTGGATTTTGATAGACGTCCTAGTGAATATTTGGGAGTTATTCCTCAGTTGTCTATCTTGTTAGGTGGGAAGAATCTCCTTGTCGATGTTACAGTGGTGCAAGGCCCGTTAGATTTTAATATTCTTCTCGAGTGTGATTATGTATATGCTATGAACATTGTGGTGTCTATGCTCTTTCGATTGATTCATTTCCCTCACAATGGAAGCATTGTCACTATCGACCAAATGACATCCGATAATCACCATCCTAATTTGACGTTAGTTTAGGATACCCCTTCATGTGTTCCTAGTATTCATGTAGACTCTACCCTGCCACAGGTAAATTATGTGGCGTCTTATCCTCGGTGTTCAATTTCTCTTGAGCAAGAACGTGTTCACTGATGTTTTCCTTCTTGAGACTTGGTCTCAGCAATTGATCTGTTGGTTTATCCAATGGGCGCATGGGAGCCCTTGCTTCCCCCTCTTGGTCCAAGTGATCTCGAGTCTCCTTCTCAGTCTGACCTCTTTGTTTTTAGATCCTCAAGCCCTCGTGTTTGTGATTCTTCGTTGATAGACTCTACCAGTCTTGGCCAGAACCTCCATTTTCATATGGAATATGGTCAGTTTGCTTCTCCCTTTAGGGATGTCAACCCTCCTTGTTCACGTGATTTCTCGTATTTTGAATTTCCTTCAAATGAGGCTATCCTTGAAGCCATGACTACGGTTTCTATACCATGGGAAGACTTACACCATGGTTTGTGTTTTCTTCCCTTTTGGGAGACTTTCCAGGTTGAATATCAAAGAGACTCTTGGTCAGAGCCTAGCAGTAGGCTCCACCTAAACTACTACCACTCATGAGCTGTAAAGTTGTGCGGTATCTTGTACATATTGTATAGTCCAGGTTTGTTGTTTTCAAGTTTTGTATTCAATAGCACCTTTTTTTTCCGAATTTTCTATCTATTTTGGATTTATTAACTTCTAGATGAGTGTTATTGGCCTTATATACATGATCTTGGAGACATTTTTTTTTTACATTTGTTCATCGTATCGATCCAATCTGACAGGTATTGACTTCGAAACTGGCATATAGGTTAGATTTTTCCCTACTTGCATTTTTGCATTATCTGTTTCCTGGTTCATTTGGCCTTAGGATCGACCCCACTGAAGTGCGACATGGAACCTTCTTTGTTTCTTTATAAGTTTCATAATTAGGTGGTAGAGCCTACCTCTACATGGATGCGCTAGGTAGATCCTTTGTTGCATTTTGGCGTCCATGTTATCAGTAATGACTATAGGCTCGGGAGTCCTTGTTAGTCCTATCATGATTACAATATAAAGCCTCATTCTTTTGATACACCATCATTCTAGGTTGTACCCTCGGGACTCCCAAATGAGCACACTTTGTTTTCTTTGAAGCTCACCTTGAAATTTGAAAGCAACATTCAATGAGACTATATTTATTCTTTTCGATCCCATCTGGATTAACTGAGAAAAGTAGCCCCCTGGAGTCTTGTTTAAGCCCTTTTCAGACTCTCTAAAAATGAAAATATTGTCGAATGATCTTGTTGTCCTTCATGCTCACCAAACTCAAATTTGAAGGCACATCTGTCAGGTGGTAGTTTACCCATTTTTCAGTCTGGATGGCTAATTTTACGAATAAAAGTATGCTCTAGGAACCTCGGTTCGCTAGAAGAGTATTCTTAGGCATAAGTTTAACCCTTTTTCAGGCCTGAGGGACTAAATCTTAGAAAAAGGAACATTCTCCTCGATTTTGGTTTATCACCCTTTTCGAGCCTTGGAGATTACTTACAAAAAATGAACCCCCTCGGAGTCCATAGTTAAGCTCTTTTCAGACTCCCTAAAATTGAAAAGATCATCGAGTGACCTTGTTCCTTCACACTCGTTAAATTGGTCCACAAGAACATCTACTGGTATGATTTTAACCCTTTTTCCACCCTGTAGATTATAGCATAAAAAGGTACACCTCGGGAGATTCGTCTCGTCGAGAGAGTTCTCCTTAGTTATTTTTATAATTTTTCGGGCTAAGGAGACTAAACTCAGAAAAATGTTGTGAGTCCATAGTTAAGCTCTTTTTAGACTCCTTAAAATTCAAAAGATTGTCGAGTGATATTGTCTTTGTCACGCTCGTTAAAATGGTTTTGAATAGATGTATTTTCGATGAAAGTTTAACCCTTTTTTGAACCGACTAGACTATCTTCGAAAAAGGTACTCCCTGGAGTCTTCTTTTACATTTTTTCAAACTCTCTAAATGTGAAAAAACTATCGAGCTTACCTTCTCTGGGCTCGTAAAAATTACATAGAAGGGGTCTCATTGTGTCTTTCTTAATCGCATTTGTGGGTCTCATCTTTGCGTCTTGGCCTAATGTTGGCTCCATGTTTCTCTCAACTGAACCTTTGAAGCATTCCTTATACACAAGCCTTGTATCACTTCTTGCCTCTGCGACCTGACACCTTGACCCATGGAGGAATTTTCCCCTAGTGTCCTTTTCCTGCACATGTCTCCTTGCTCTGAGCATTAGTATGTTCCATGTGCTTGGAACTGGTATGCTTGCTTGTGACACTCATTCCTCCTTTGTAACATAGCATTCTTTTATTCCTTTTCAAGCTCTTAAAAAATTGAAAAAGACAAAAAAATCAAATATTCCAAAAAGAGGGGACGAGAAATATTCATTATTTTTCAGCAGCACAGAGAGTCTCCCTTGGACAAAGCACATCCTTTTGTTTGTTTGTCAAGCATTGGGATCTAGTATGACCTTAGGAAGTTGTTTTCTCTACATAGAGTTGTGTCCTCCTCCATTTGGTTACTCTTCCAAACACATGGAGATTTTGCATTGCCTCCTGCGTCATAAACTTATGTCAATGTCATGTTGCCTGAGTCTGATCATCTTTCGTTCTTTTTTCCAAGAGAATTTTCATTCAACCTAAGTCATCCTTTCTGCAGTTTGTCTCTTGGCCTTCATGAGTCGGCCATCCCGAGAGTCCAATCAAGTCCATATTCGAAATCGACGAAGTTCTCTTCCTGATCATCGAGATCCTCATGTTTTTTCCCGACGAGTTGTCGAAGACCTTAGGATAGTGAGTTATACACTCCCATTGTACTCCTACCTAAGTTTTGAAGATCTTGAAGTTGTTTCTCGAGCTATGAATACCTCATCTCTAGCCACATGCATCATTAGATTCTTGAATATGAATACTATACATGTATATCTTCGACTAATTTTGATATGTACATCTGTTGTGTATTGCTCGTGAATACACTTTATATAGTTATATGACATGGATATACAGTTTATTTGATTGGCAGCCATGATTCAGTTCATCCCGAGCATGGGTATGCCCACCTCGGAGAGATAATTGTTATTTTGCAGATGGCACCTCCCGAACTCTGGTCCCGGGCTCACTCGATTTCATACATTGATGAATATATTGTAATGTATTTTGGCCATCAATTTCTCTTCTGACCTCACACACTAGGGGGCATCTGTTATATCCATAAAATTCCCTATTCATGCATACATGGCATTGGTCCTCTTACTTGCATATTTTTCCAAAGCACTGTTGAGGAGCTCTTCTTAAAAAACCATTTTTTAGAGCATGTACACGCCCTGCACCACTACAACCCGCGTAAATATCCTTTTTGCATGCTATACATCCCACGTACATACGTTTGTTTCACACTAAACATCCCGCGTATGCTTGCAAAAGTTGCAAAAAATAAAAATTTGTAAGGAATTCAATGAAATTCACGGGCTATTGGAGGTTTCCCAACCAATTCACCTGCTATATCCCGTCACCCAACCGAATAAACATCATTTTTTCATATAAAAGGAGGTGTTGGGGTCTCATTTTACATCCAAGCATAAGAACAGTGAAACTCTGCCCAATTTCACTTCCCTTCCTTGCCCAAGCTTTTATTGCCTTTTGTGAGATATTGCCTCAGCATTCCCTCATCAGCCCCTTCTTCTTCCATTCAATCCATTCCCTTCCTTTGAGGTGATCAGAAGATTGAAAGAAGAGGCCTATTGTAGGTGCACTTGGAGCATTGTAAAGAGGAGCTCAGACCAGGTTCGTGGAATGATGGTCAACACGAATTGTAAGTTTCAGTCTTTGTTTGAAGAATAAAAGAATCTCTTTTCCATGTCCCAAATGATGATGTTTTGTGTATTTTATTTAATTTATACATAACATTTGGTATCTAACCCTAACTCATGAATAGAAGTAGCATGTTTGTAGTCCTTGTTTTCCTAGTTTTGTATGCAGGTCAGCCTTGGGAGGAGACTTGCAGTAGTTGGAACTACAGAGCTTGAGGAGATCATCACCAAACGTGGGATAAAAGGTACAGTTACTGCTCTTCTCTCTTATTTCTTTCTTTTCATTTGCTTTCGTATTTTGGGGTAGATTAGAAACTAGATTGGCTTTTAGATGGTCATTCACTCTGTCTATATCTTAAACCCTAGTATAGTTAAAGGCGGGATTTCCCTACTAGTAATGCGTTCCTTGGAAGCTCGATGTGTTTGCGACACAAAGTCCTCGATAAAGTGTCGAAAAATTGTCCCAATGTATTAGTGTAAAACGACTCATAAACCAACTAATATTGCAAAAAATTACATAAGTTTGATTGCTAGGTTGCATGGAATACCTAAGGAAATTGTCTCAGACAGAGATACCAAGTTTACTTCAAAATTTTAGAGATGATTATTTAAAGCATTTGGTATGAAAATGAAATTTAGTACAACAAGGCATCCACATTCAAATGAGCAGACAGAGAGGGTCAACCAAGTAATCGAATACATGTTAAGAATGTATGCGATGGATATGCCATCTAAGTGGGAAGATTACTTACATTTGGTTTATTTTTCCTATAATAATAGGTATCAATATTCATCGAAGATGAGCCCATTTGAAGCTTTGTATGGGAGAAAATGCAATACTCCAATGAGTTGGGACAACCCAGCAGACAAAGCAATACTTGGGACATAATTTCTCAAGGACATGGAAGACCATATGGTTAAAATTAAGTAGAATTTGAAGGAAGCAAAAGATAGACAGAAGAGTTATGCAGATAAGAACATGACATCTAGATAATTTAAAGTGGGTGAGCATGTGCTTTTGAAAGTGAAGCCCAAGAAAAGATCACTAAATCTGGGTAGTTGTACAAAGCTAGTAGTCAGATTCTGTGGTCCACTTGAGATATTGGACAGAATAGGGCTAGTTGCATACATGCTTGCATTTCCTGCTTCCATGAATGTGCATAATGTATTTCATGTCTCTTTGCTAAAAAAGTGTGTGCATGATCATATTCATGTTATTGATTGGAATTTTATTCCGGTGGAGCCAGAAGGGGACTTTCAAGTCCAGTCGATGCGCATATTGGACAAAAATATCAATGTGCTCTGGAATCTAGTCATAGAACTAGTAAAATTTTAGTGGGCCTAATACAGTCCTAAAGATGCTATTTGGGAACATGAAGATGCCATGCAGGCAGAGTACCTAGGACTTTTGAATAATTTTGAAGTTTTGTTTTATGTTTTGTATATGCACTAATAATAGTGCCAAAATAAGGGGGACATGAATGTAATAACCCAGTTTTGAGTCTCCAGTTTAATAATGTAATTTATTTATTTGATGAAAGGGAAGAGTTCCTATAAAAGTAAAAGGGGTTGGAGTTCCTATGAACAATGTAATGCTTTGAAAATTTTAATTATAAAAATACATCATTGGCTGCAGGACGGACAAGAACAAGAGTTATAGGGGGATATGATTCCATGAGAGAGCGGGGGACCAAGGGGATAAACCTTTATGATTTGTTTAATCAATTTCCACCCATGTTTGTGTTGGGGGGGCATACGAGAGAGTGCATAAGTATCTTGGGAGACCACGCTGGCATGGGAGTGTCTTGCTATTTAAACCTTGTTCTTGATTGTGGGTTGGTTGGATAACCATTTTTCATTGTGAACCAAATTCGTTTGGGGTGATTTCTCTCTAGTTCTTTCTTCTTTCTCACTCTTATTTTCCCTGGGAAAAAGATGAAAATAATTGTTGAAGGACAACAACCATGGTTGGTTGGTTGTAGGAATTATTGGTGTATTCCAAAATAAATCAATGTATGAGTGCATAGATGCATTGGCATGATGAGAAACCTTGTCCGCAGCTGTGAATCCTGATGCACTAGAGCCCTGGAAAGAAGTGGTCAGCTCGAGGGACTACGTGGCAATGAAGGGGATTCATTTTCTTTGGGTGGTGCAGGCTGGAGAGAAGAGAGCTAGTGTACTTTGTATTGGTTTGTGTTTAGAAACCTTTGAGATCTTGAGTACTGACTGGTTTGGGAAGCCAAGTGTCACTTTGGAACCCATCCTTGTGGATTCATGGCCCTAGCTTGAGGATGACCTGTTATTAGACTTGTAACAACATTGTCTAAGGTTGGGTGGAACGTCCTTGGTCTGTAGTTAGTTGGTGATTAGGTTTTATTAAAGATAAGTTATCTTTATTATGTGTTTATTTGCTTACACATAAGTATTTACGTTGTGTATTGATTATTATCTCTAAGATATGTATTTATAATGTTCCTTCTTGCTAATTGTTGTTGTGCATGGAATATTACTCTTTCTTTCATAGTTTAACATGAATCTTGATTAATGCATGCACTCTTTCATGCCTTCTTTATTTATTTGTTTGGTATCATATTTTGTGAATCAGTTCAAGAAGAGGTTCTTGAGGTGGTGTGGTTCAGCCTGCTGGTGACTAGGTATGTCACAAATTGGTATCATAGCATCTTGGAGGTCATTATGAAAGTAGTGTGGCCTGAACTGGGGGTCTGGGTACGTCACACTAAGTCTGTATAATCCAAGTTCCCCAAGGGTTTTTCATCACATTGAATCTATTTGTTCATTCATAAATGAAATTTAAACAACAAAAAATTACAATTTAGTCCAGATGTATGTAGTCAGATATCAATAAAAAATGCCAAAACACAAAACATTTAGACAATGTCGTTTTTAAATTTAAATCATCATAGTTGCACTTAAATATACAATTCTCCATGAGGATATCTTCTTAAAATTTCCTATAAATTAGTATCAAAATTCACTAAAAATATTAATTCCCAACCCTTCCAGACCTAGAGCCTATGCCGCTAACTTGACCCCTACAAAACCTCATCTATTTAAAAGAAGAAGAAAAAACAAATTATTGCATGTTCCATCTTTATGTACATAAATTTTATGTGATTTATTTGCTATATAGCTTCTAATTACCATTCAACTAAATCTTAAATTTTAAACTAACCACAAATAATCCATATGGTGATGTAACCATTGACTTCTTATCATTAAGAAATTTCCCAAAGGTTGTGTCACTTAGCATGTACTAAAATGGATGGCACATAAACTATTTGTTTGCATGCATTCTTCCATTCAAATTTTAGGGAGGTGAACAAAAATAATAATAATAATTACATCATAAATATGTTAGAATTGAGAAATATGCATTAATATATAATGAAATTCAAATGGTCTAAACTCCTA
Organism: Picea sitchensis; assembly: GCA_010110895.2. Taxonomy (NCBI): domain Eukaryota; kingdom Viridiplantae; phylum Streptophyta; class Pinopsida; order Pinales; family Pinaceae; genus Picea; species Picea sitchensis. The sequence goes on along the minus strand of SNQJ01S0009420.1, from coordinate 53,077 downwards.
TGCATGCATCAATAAATAAATAAATAAAAGAAAGCAAGAACCAAGAGAGACAAAAAAGGAGACAAGTATTTACGTGGTAAAACCCCAATGTGGGGAAACATCCATAAAAGGCTTGGTCTTTGTATTCCTCAAGAAAACTCCAATCTTAAAAGAACATTCCTCCACATATCTCACACAGCCACTCCAATGCATTCACTACAATATATAGGCATCATGTGGCATCCTAACTCCTAATCAATTTGTCTTTATTAGATTATAACTCTAGTTCCTTTACAAGAATTAGATTACATGAAAGACATGCATGGAGTGGAGATAGCCATGCGAACACATGCAAACACATGTGAGGACATGCATATCCATGCAAACACATGTGAGGTCATTCATAACTTGGAGATAGCCATGCAAACACATGCATGGACAAGCCTTAATGAGTTATTGAAGAATAACTTTACAACTACCACTAGGAATTCATTATCACATTTTAACATTGACTAGAGGGCTAGAATCACAGTTGGAGGAAGATGTCATTAATTAACATTCCCCCTTGATGACAACTTCCCACATCCCCTATAAGTTATGTAATCAGAGAAAAATTGCCTTTTTCATGGATTTGGTGAAGATATCAGCAAATTATTATTCAATAGGACAATGCTTCAAACGAATAACACCATCAACTACCAGATCTCGAATGTAATGAGTATCGATATCAATGTGTTTTTTCTTGGAGTGATAGAATGAATTGTAAGCAAGATTAATTGCACCTTTATTGTCACATCTTAACTCGGTAGGGGAACTCTGAACTAATCCAAGCTCATTAAGAACATGTTGGAGCCACACTGCTTCTTGAGTTGCTTCCTTAGTTTCCATGTACTCTGCTTCACAAGAAGAAAGAAAAAAATTATCAACCTCTTACTGGACCAAGAAATGGGACCTGGACCAAGATGAAATCCACATCCTACAATACACCTTATGTTATTAGTATCTTCTACCCAATTGGAATCATTGTAACCAAGAAGTGAAACGGAATCCTTGCTTGAATATATCTGAGAATCCTCTTAGCTACTTTATGATGGTTTTCATGAGGATTTTTCATAAACCTGGAGACCATGCTAACAACAAAAGAGAGATCGGTCCTACTATGGGTCAGATAGATCAAACTCCCAACGAGTTGATGATAGAGTGTGGTATCAACAAGAGGAGTGTCACAATCAATAGCTAATTTAACTCTAGACTGAAATGGTGTTGGTGAAGGCTTACAATCACTCATATGAAACTGAGCTAGTAAATCCAAATCATACTTAGGTTGTGACAGGAAGATTCCATCAGCCATATTCCACACCTAAAGACCAAGAAGATAATTCAATAGGCCTAACTCTATCATCTCAAAGCAATGCTTAATATCATTCTTCAATTCCTGAATTAAGGAAAGATGGTTTCCTATATGGATTATATAATCCACATAAAGAATAACAATGAATGCATCATCGTCAAATAATTTAATATAAAAATTTGGATGAGGTTGACCTCGCCTGAAACCATTGTGCAAGAAATGAGTATCAATTTTCTCATACCAAGCCCTAGGTGTATGTTTAATACCATACGAAGACATATTCAACTTACATACCAAACTTGAAGTTTCAGAGGAGATAAAACCAAGTATTTGTTGCATATAAATTTCTTCACGAAGATGACCATTTAAAAACGCACTCTTCACATCCATTTGGTGAATTTCCCATTGAAAATATATAGCTAGAGAAATGATGGTTTTGATGGTGTTCATTTTAGCAACAGGAGAAAAATTTTCAGTATAATATATACTTTCTTTCTGATGAAAACCTTTAGAGACCAATAATGCCTTGTGTTTTTCAATATATCCTTATATAGTGAACTTTGTTTTATAAATCCATTTGCAACCAATGAGATTCTTACTAGGAGGAAGTGGGACAAGATTCCAAGTATTGTTCTTCATCAAAGAGTCATATTCAACAGCCATTGCATTCTCCCATTATGATTTTCCTTTAGCTTCTGCATAAGTGGAGGGATCATCTGTGACTAACACTTTTTCCATGAGAGAAAAATTAGATCTAGTACTTCAAGTGTCAGATGGATCACCAATCTCAAAACCTACAGACTCAATTGTCTTACATGCCCAAACTGGAAGAGGAGGAGTAGTAGGAACCACTCTAGTATCTTCAAGTATTCAAGTGGATCACTCAAACTAGTAGGTGAATCGGGATCTAGACCTTTCTCGGTACTTGAGGAAGGAGGAACGAACGTAGCTTCAATTGAATATTGAGGCAATTGTAAGGTAACATGAGATTCGATAGTCTCATGTGGTGGAGAGACTTCATTGAACTGGACATCTTGTCAAATGGTGACATCTTGTTTGGATGGATTGAACAACCTGTAAGATTTAGGATCCTCACTATAACCAACAAATATTCACTTGTGATATTTGGGCTCCAACTTCTTCCATTTTTTATTTGGGATATGTGCCCAACATTCACTGCCAAATATCTAGAAATTGCTAATGTTTGGTCACCTTCCACTCCACTTTTCTTTGGTAGTAACCTGCAAAATTGTCTTAGTAGGAACCATGTTCAAAATATGGTTAGCAAAAAAAATAGCTTCAATCCAAAAAAATTATGTAATCCTTTTGAATAAAGCATACATCTAGCCATTTCAACCAAGGTCCAATTTTTCCTTTCGAACCCCATTCTATTGAGGTGTGTAAGGAACTGTCCTTTGATGATGGATTCCATGCTTGCAGAATTGTGTTGCAAATTCATGCTTAGTATACTCCCATGCATTGTCAGTTCTAATAATCTTGATGAATTTACCAAAAAACAATTCAACTAGGGCTTTAAATTCTTGAAAAACAACATAAGTTTCACTTTTATTCTTCAAGAAATAAACCCACATCTTCCTGCTATAATAATAAATAAAGGTAATGAAGTAGATAACACCTGATAATGAAGGAGTCTCAAGAGGACCACGAATGTCACTGTGAACTATCAAACTAGGATTTATCATTATCAAACTTTTCTTTGTGATGTTTACTGAGGACACAACCTTCACAAACACCTTTAGTGGAAGAAACTGTAGGTAAGCCATGTACCATTTTAGACAAAAGTTTCATTTTACCATAGTGAAAATGACCTAACCTCTCATGCCACAACTTACTTTGTTCATCAGTGTGTGAAACATAAAAATAGAATGGATGTTTGTTGGGTGAAGTAAAACCAATGAACTTAAACAAACATGCTTCATAATCAACTGGACTAGATGAAACAATTTTGAAGTTGTTTTTGATATCTTTCAGAACATATCTACTAGGCCATGCTTCAAACTTGTAACCTTTTTTACAAGCATGGTAAACGAAAAGGATATTGATGAGCATACCTTCAACATGAAAAACATCTTAAATGTACACCATTAGGAACCTGAATATTACATGAACCAACTACTAAAATCTACTTACCATCACTTGTAAAAAAATTCTAAGCCGTGTGTTTGTTATTTTCATAAGAGGTGAATAATGTAGTATTATTCATATGATTGGAGGCACTTGAATCCATAATCCATTCCACGAAACAAAAAGAGTTACCTGATTGAAAAGAATAGGCACTCAAAGCTACCTGATGTTCCTTGGAGGCTTTGTTTTTAGCTATTTCGAGTTCATTCTTCCTCTTAAAGAAATTCTTATCAACTTGATTGGTTTTTCCACAATGTTTGCAAGGCTTCCATACTTTCTTCTTTGAAGCATCTATAGGAGCATCATTAGAAGTTTAATTGGAAGTACTAGCATCATGAAACTTGGTATTCTTATGAGAACCTATATATGGATTCCTCTTAGTGTGTGCCAAAAGGGATTTTTCAATTACCAATTTTGCTAATGAGATCAACATGTCATGTTCACAAATAAATCCTTTGCAAAAATATTCAAATGTAGGTGTCACAATTATATTAGACATTTCAATGGCCCTATTCCAAGTTTGTATGATTATATCATAAACTAAAGGAAATTTCTGGTCTACAAGAATAATGAGAGCTCTATCATTTTTCTTATAATCTTTACCACAATTATTAAGCTTCTCATTATAAGCATTTAACTCGGCAAGAAGTGACTCAATTATTTCAAAATGTTTGGTATCTATCTCATGGATTTTCTTCTCAATATAATAAGCAAAGACATCATCAGTCTTGTGATACAAAGAAGCTAAATTATTCCATACCTTGACAGGGTCATCTTCAAATTTTATATGTACATGTAGGTTGTGTGAGACAGGTTTCTCAATAATACCTCTTGCATGTTCACAGTGATCCTCCCATGCATCTAATTCACCCAAAAAGACATCCCTGGTCAAAATTTACTAGCTTCAGAAGAAATGTCTAGGTTCAGTACAAAAATAGGCTTAGTAAACCACCAAACCTAAAAAAATTACCAAAGAACTTTAGCTTAATAAAAAAAAATTGACGGCAAATTAATTTAAATCCAGGAAAACGGAAACCAATTTTGACAAACCAATAGTTGATCATTAACATATTCATGTATTTCGAAGACAATGATGAGGTCAGATTTGCAGAAAAAATCTCATAAAATGCAAGGTCTACTCAGATCCAGTGAAAACCGAACTGATTGTCCAAATGAAAAATCAAATCCACAATAGAAAGGGGCCCAAACGAATAGATCCACTGACACCTGATGCAAAAAATTCAAAAAAGAATTTGTGCAAGGAGAAAGAATTCGATAATTGGCTCTTATACCATGTTAGAATTGAGAAATGTGCATTAACATATAATGAAATCCAATGGTGTAAACTCCTATGAATGCATCAATAAACAATAAATCAAAGAAAGCATGAACCAAGAGAGACAAAAGAGGGAGACAAGTATTTACGTGGTAAAACCCCAATGTAAGGAAACATCCATGGAAGGCTTGGTCTTTGTATTCCTCATGAAAAATCCAATATTACAAGAGCTTTCCTCCACACATCTCACACACTTATCACTCCAATGCATTCCAACCATCATATTTTAAGAAAAAAAACTAAGAATCTAAGAAAGATAACAACCATCATATTATCATGAGTTTATAACCAATCATGCAAACAAATGTAGATGTTTTCATTAATTCTTTCTACCACTTCATTAAACATTTCATAGTATAGTGAATTCATGGAATGTCATTCAAAGACCTAGTCAACATCTATTTTACATGTAAAAAATCGTTCTCAAGTTAACAAATGGTGGTATGAAACCAATATGAAGAAGGTGAAAAAGGATCAAAACCAATATGAAGAAGGTGAAAAAGAATCAAAACCAATATGAAGAAGGTGAAAAAATATCAACCCTACCAACAAGTCTAGTTGGACATTAAGGAAACATGAAAACTAACTTCAAACTTTTCGTACATACCAAAATGGGAGTTACCTTTAAAATTGAAATGATTTTTCTTTTCAAGAAGAGCCTCTAATGGTTGGAGTCAACACATGCATGTTATGATAATTTCGCAACCCATAAAAATACATGCAACATGCATTATATACCTATCATTTATGCCTA